>JAOXNV010034125.1:0-136872 GCA_028565915.1 Momotus momota
CTCTTCTCCACACCCCCGCCATCGTAGAACCCAACCGTCGGGGCACCCGGAGTGCAGCGCGCTGGGGCGGGGGGCAGCGCGCGCTGGGGGGGGGGGGGGGGGGGGGGGGGGGGCCTGACGTGTCTGCTAGAGCCTCCACTGGAATACACGTCAGACGCGAAAGTGGCGCTGCGCCTATCCCTGTCCCAAAGCACATTACCAAAGCATAGCCAGGAGGCAGACACACTTCTTGTAAGTGTGTCCCAGAAGGGTAGACACCCTCCTCGACTGCAAAGAGGCAGCTGTATGGCAACGCGAATGTTGTGGGACACGGCCCTAAGTGCAAACAAGGACCATTAAAACATGGGGTGTATGTCGCCTGCAGGCAGCTGGAAACCACTTTTCATCGCGACTCCGGAAGAGCAAGAGTCCTGACGCTGAGTGACAACGTGTTTGGTGACGTACAGAAGAGAGCACACTTTGGAACTTCCAGCAGGCGTGGATAACAAAAGAAGCGTTCCTGCAGACGGATCCACTTCTGTTGCGCTCATGACACATCGTCAGCGAGCTGTGTTACGTTGAGACCCAGTGGGGTCTGGGAGTATCGGTGTTTTTAAGCCTCGTGCGGTCATACCGTGCGTCGAGAGTGACGCCGGTAGACTCCTCAACTCCACCCTCTGCCATCAAGTCATTGATTCCCCGCCCCTGTCCAATGCGGTAGAGTGCTTCTATATCGCACGTGTCTCGACCAAATAGCAAAAAAGCCATCGCATTCTCCTTCCTCCCTACGTACAGCCTGCCATAAGTACGGGAATCTCTCTTTGTCCTAAAACATCGTGATGTTATCCGGCTAGCTAGAACACATGCTTTTCCTCACCAGCTTCGTGCTTTTCGCGTGCAACTGCTGTGCCGTCAGAACACAACATGAAGATCTCCCATGTGTATGTTAAACACTTCGTGCCACATGAAAACTTTACCCCATGTCTCGTGCCCCGCGTGCTCACGCCCGATCCACTGTGGCGGCTGTGCCACGGACTCATGCGCGCCAGTGTCCTGGTCCCGTGTACACTCATGGACGAATTTCAACAGTCCCTCTGGGCGGAAAATTCATCTGATCGATAATCCAACGCGTCTGACCAAGAACATTGGTAGCCTGCATTTGTGAACAAATTCTTTGTCAAATGCACGAAGCAGCATTCCCGCTGACCCTGTGTATGTACAGCTGTGCCAAGTACCTAGCAAGAAGTCCCGAAAGTGACAATTTTCATGTTATCCTCCATTCTGCACATTTCGACATTAAACGTCGGGCTACAGCGATTGTCATGCCCAACCATTCACGAAAGCAGCCGCTCACAACAGAAGGAGCCCGAACGCTATTCCAGTTCAGTGTGTATGGTTGCAGACGACACAGGCGTGCCCGCGGTGTGGCTGACGCGGTCAGACGATCTACAGGGCCCCACAATGGAATGCAGAGTCCGGCCCGACGCGGGTTAGCGGCTTCAGCGTGGACTGCAGAGCTCCAGATAGTGATATATGTGTTCCTGGCGTTCTTCACTTTGGCACGAGTCCGGGCAGATTTTTCAGCTGGTTTTGGCCCCTGCCGCTTAGAGTATAACATTGGGGAGTGAATCAGGAAACCGCAGCCATCACTGATGCAAAAAACCCGCCCTGCTCCCTCCAGGAGCTGGGAGGTCACCATGAAGTCTCAATGATGAGCAACACACGCGAAAGAGAACGGTTTGAGCCGTGGAACTACGATCAGCTCTTTCTTCCGCAGGAGTGTTTGCTCTCAACGTGCAGAAAAGCTTCCGAACATTCCGACGGTGTGATAGGCCGGAAAATAATCACTCGTGTTGAAGCGAAGGCATCGAGATCAACCACGAATGGCTGCGCACTTCAACGTCCCAGTACACGAGAACAGCTCAAGCCCCCAATTGGGCAAGAAGCTCTCCTGATATATTTCCGTCGTGCAAACCGTGTGAGCCAAAGTTGATCTTGATGCTTCGCAATAGTGTAGGGCTTGGAAAAAGAGTAAAACTGCTGCCCTGGTGCCTGAGAGTATCCCGTGGGCCTCCCTTTTCAGTCCAAGGGCACTATACACGGCGTTCATGTCGCGACGTGTCCGTTGACAAAAGCAAGACCTCAAGACAGAAAAAAAAAAGGGCCGACATCCGTAGCTTCTCAACAAGTAACCCCGTACAGAGTGCCGGCGTGTCGCCGCGGCTCAAAGCCAAATGCAACAGTGGGTTCCACGCGCGACGCAAGTGTCTGTGGACGCAACCCTATGCGTATTGTAACGCCCATAAAGGTGGTGAGCTGCAATCGTGAAGCAGTCAGAAAATAACTGTGTTTGGAGCCCTGAGTTTGTGTTATGGTGCACGTATCACCACAGAAGAGGGGGTGTTCCACTTGCACACTCCGACACTCAGTTCAGCCCCGCAGGCTTGAGATTCCGGTTTCAATCTCACGACTTATATCGACGGGAGTGGACGGGGCAGTATTGAGTCTCATCAACGGTCCACGTTGCCATGGTAAACACCTCACTTTTTTCTGAGTAAAAGCAGCAATCAGCAGTAGACCAAAACGCAAAACTAATCGTCGGAGCAACCATACATGCACGGGGGCTGCAAACAGCTACAGGTGTTGTGACGTCCACGCGAAAAAGACTGATTGGCGACTATCTTGTGCGGTACATGGATGAGGTGTAGACACGGCACACTTCCCAATCTGTATCCAAGACTCACCAGGCTCGGCTGCATCGCAGTCTATTACTGCTACTACTACTACTACTACTACCACCACCCAGATTTCAGCCTGACCCCCATCGGTTTCTGCCGTTGCACTCGCATCATTTAAGGTCACCGAATTCTAGTGGCCCATAAGGTTGGATGCATCAACCGAACACCTGCAGCAGCCTTGTTCCGCTGCCGGACAGTATAAGTGCACGGACGTGAATTCAGAAGAAAGAATCTCTCCTAAGGCTGCTTGGATGCGCAGTTCAGTAGAGATTCCTCGTAAAGGAACTACTAGCTCTGCACCAGCTTAGGACACACATAGCGCCTGAAACTCAGTCCCAAAATGCTACGCCTTCTGAACACACCGAGCTGCCTGATCACCTGTTCAAAAGGCACTGTCAAGACACAGAGTCGGTGGAGGTCCAGTTCGCAGAATCGCTCAATGACAGTTTATAAATCCGCAATTTGCCGCCCCCATCTTCTCCGCTAGAAAGATGTCCTATAAGACGGCTACAAGAACAGCTGGGCTTTGAAGCGTGTATCGGATAGTAAGCAGTGTGCGGAACATGCAAATAGTGTTTCTATTCCATTGTAACTGGTGAAGAAGATTCGATGTGTGTATCGATCAGGATGCGTCCGCTAATGCAGGCCGCATATGCTCCTCCGCATTCGAGTGCCGGCGCAAAGCCTTTGGTTTACAGAAATCAAGGGGCTGCAATCCTTGCTTCTTGAGGTGGCAGTCCAGAAAGACGGACACTACAGACGACCCATGTCTTTCCACTTCTCTAGCGGTCGAATATCGTGTCAATGACGCTAGCCGTAGTCGTTCACAGTGCACCGCACTACAGCCTCCTAAAATCAGCCCTCGTTGGCTGCCATGTAATGGAATACTGTACCTCTATTTGCACACCTCTCCATCGAAACGCTTCTGTGCCATCTGTGAACTACGAGCTCACCATCTGCCCCAGTATGCGTACGGTCGTACGGTCCCTCCTTTTGGCCCAATGGGTTTCCAAGAAAAGATGCACATAAATCGCGTGTTCCCCGTCAGGCCTGCAGCTCCTCAGATACGGAAACATGAAACACCATTTTCCGATCTAACACAGGTATTCAGTTCTGTCCGCTCTAAGTTGGAGTCTCTGCTTTGTGTCAATTCGCACTGGTAGCCACGAGCACCCGCGGAAGCTTTTTATCAGCAAACGAAGAGCGCTGAGTTGCTAAGAGGTTATGAGAAAAAGCGTTTTCTGATTTCTCCGACCGTGAAACGACACATCTGGGAGAATTTTTACGGAGGCGTTGTTCTCCTTGTAGAGTGTTATGAGCGTGCAGCATCCAACAAGCTCCAAGTAGATATGCGTTTGTACATCAGGAAATATTTCTTGCGACCCGTCTCGAAATGGTGTCTCTACGCACCGCTCCAATCCATCGTTCAGCCGCCAGTAGGAGCTAAGTTCTAAGACAAAAGCAACCACGGGGGATGCAATCCAACAGCCGCAGACCCTTAATCGTGTCCGCAGCCGCGGATGGCATTCACACTGCCTCCTCGTCGTCACATGCAAAAACAGAGTCTGACACCACGCGGAGCACGGGATGCGATCCCGTAGATATTCTACGGCTTTCGTCTGTGCGCATGGAGACGGCGCGACGTAGATCTGCGCAGCCTTTGGACCACAAACAGTTCGAATTTGGCGTCCTGCCCCGGATTTAACCGCGTCGTCGTAACGCAGAATAGAGTCAGAGCAGCGGTCTACCAGCACCGCCAACTTCAGACATACGGGCATGAAGACACTGCAACACTGCTACTGAGACGCAGTTAAGCACGGTGTAGTGCTGACGCAAAAGAACACGCCACTCTGCCATGCAAGCAGCTTTGTCAACATAACACCTCTTCCTGTGAAGCAGATACGAATAGTGTCAGTCCAGCCGTAATCGTCCCAGGTGGCATACGGATTGTGGATCCTGTTGGCACTCACTACTTGTGAGACGTCCACACTAGAGCAATTCGCTATTCTAGAACTTGTGCTGCGCGTAGATTGGGTACGAAAGGAGTCTGTCCGATTTTCTTCCAAAAAGCTCACGTTGTCCTGTTTTATCATTCAAGTTTCCTTCTCTGTCTGCGTCACTAGCTCTAGGGCAGCGTCAAATCGTCGCATTCGTACCGCCATTCACTGTCGCGCTAAAGACAAAGAAAAGTCGACCTCGCGCAGCCCAGCACAAAACCGTTTGCAATACGTGTGCTTATAGGGCGAGGTTATGATAGCGAAGACCCTGCTACACCGCAGTCAAGCAATGTTGCATCATGAAAGTAGTTTGGAGAAAAAGGGAGCAAAAAACCATTGGGATATCACACCTAGTCAGCCGCAGGTAAACAAAACCTCTTGAGGCATCTTAATGCGAATGCACAGTGAGCATGAAATCGCCTCTTCGCCTGTGGTCGTCGTGACACAGACTCAAGACGGATTTCCTCTTGCATATTCGAGTACTCAAGACGTTGAAATAGGGACTCTTGCGCTTGGGGGCGTATGTAACACAGATGACGCCAGCAGCACCTCCGCATCAAACTTCACGTGTTGTACAAGAGTGCGGCACAACAGATATGTTATATCGACGCATGCAAGTCCATTCAGGCTAGAGCTGATTTGTAGGCTTGCAAAGCACGGAGTGCGTTCTAAAATGTCAATGAACGCATCCCATGCACCTGGTTTCGGGTCCTTCCAGCGAGAACGCAGCAGAACGCATTAGCAGTGCGAACACCATAATGAGCCTAAGCGACTCCAATTGTCAATTTCATGCAAGGCGTTAATCGCGCGGCGAGAAATATTCTAAAGCAGTCACTCTTGTGGATGCTAACTGGTCCCTTTATCGATTTTGCGTAAGGCAGGCCAATGGTCCCTGGTATATAGCTCTCCACTCGCATCGCTCTCCTCTACGTTGTTTCCTTATCTCGGCCTAGCTTCTAGCTCCATGAATGAGCTTGTCGTACTCTCTTGAATGTTGCTTCGTCCTTCGATTGCATAAACGCAGATGCATTTACAAATCCAGCACTCTCCCACGGTGTCGCATGTCGCATTGAAGCTCGGGTTCGTGCACCACTTTTTGAATTTACGTAGTTCATCGTCTGTTCTTTCCGGTGTATGCTATTCGCTTTTCCCGCATGAAGGCTTTGCCTGATTGTCATTAACCCCGGTGTTAACCGACGCATTGTGCATTTGTTCTTTTATAGGTGTATATCCGTATGCCACAACAGTTCGAAAAGATTCACATGCTGGCTTTTCACAAATGCACACGTACCCTCCCCGGAAAGGCTGCAACAGGGAGTAGCTCTTTGGGTCAGGAGGCCAACACACTTTCACACCACCGCTTTCTCCCGTTTGTATTTGTGAGTCGAAACGCTGTGGAAAAACCCTACGGGGTTCAACACGTATTGAATCGGCAAATGCTACTCTATCTAGCAATGCGTACACGGCGATATCTTTAGAAGAGTGTCTGCGAGTGTGCAGTTCAATCCGTGGGCTTTGGTGGTCCTGGAACCACCAGCGGCATCCTCAACAGTTGGCAGGAGATTAAGACCATCATAGAAGGGCAGTTCGCGCCACTTCCTCCTGTGCGTCGTACTCACTAACGAGCTAAGCGTGTCTGAAGTCCCGTGGTCTCACCAGCGTGACTCAAGATGCTGTTTAAAGAGTACAACCTTCCTCATCACTGCTACGACGGAACCTCCACAGGGGGACCTGGCGGAGCACCCACTCACCCGGATTTAGAATCCCGCGCCGGCATGAACCGCATGTTGTCAAAAGGTTTCATTTCGCTATCAGAATACAAGCACTCGTCCTGTGCAGGAACGTTTTAGGGTTTTACTCTGTTTCTGAAAGCTGATTCACTAAGAGGGGCAGAGGCCAAGGCACACAGACTGCTTAGGATGCAGCAGTTGCCTTAATGAGCATCTCACTCCGAGCTCATGTTCCGAGAATGTGTAGCGTCAGCACAGCGTGAAGCGTGGGAGCTGCCACACGATGTGCTGCCTTGCGGAGAGCCGGAAAGGCTGAGATGTGCGTATCAAACCAGCTAACCTCACAGTGTCTTCTGACGCCTGTAGATGAGAAATACATAAAGTGTCATCCGTTTTCTACCGACCGGTCACACTATGCGGCCACAGAAACTATGCGTTTGAAGCTCTCCCTCGAAAAAGTGTCTCCTCCTGTCATTTCACCCGAAAGCGCAGGGAGGAACAGGTTGCACATCTTGCGCGGCGGCCATCGCGAAGGCGCTGTCCCTGGTAACAAAGGCTTAAAGATACCCTCCTCTTCTCCTGCTTCTTCCCTTCGCACCGCTCTAATACGAAGCGGACAAAATGCGAGTAGTCCCTTCCGCTTTTGAATGCAGAAGACACCAAGACCTCCTTGAATTCTAGTCGCCTACTCATCACCAGGAAAGTTTGGTTTGTCGCCAGCATCAACGTCAAGACCAGTTGCCGCGCATCGACGCGAATCGAATGCAGAAGGAATATGCAGTTTGAGCACGTCACTCTAACAGAAGACGCAAGAATTACGCAGGACGGAGATGGAGCAAGGATAGTTTCAGGTTCGGACAAATGTAGCACTGTTGTGGTGGTACTCTATGTCTCGGTCAATGTTTCGTGAAAACCTGTTTCCAGGATCTGCCAGCCTGGACCGATAAGAGGACGTCTCAACAAGCGGATGTCAAAATCGGCACGAGCGATTCAACTTCTCGCACTGTCGTACAGGACGGCAGACGTACAGCCGATGCTGATTTATGTGCCGTCGCCGTCCGCTGATTCGGAGTCGCCTGCTCACTATTGTTGTCTTCCGCAGGCAGAAGCTTCAAAGTGGCATCTAATTCAGATTTCGCGCTGCCGTAACGCCGATAGATACCCAGCCGAGGCTGGCTTTGATATTATCGCCGTCTCATGTTTCGATGTTTCCTGCCAATCACTGTTGTCCAACGGACGGACACGCTTCACAATGGCACACCGTTCAGCTCGCTCTCGACGCCCTCGTACATTTTTGCGCTGTCTCAGCTAACCAACATTTACCCACACGAGTAGACATCTTCATACATTTCTAATTACATCTCCGTGTTTCGGCCTCCTTGCACATCGGGAGAACGCCCGCAATCAACAAATTGCTATATGCCAACACGCTACTGCACGGGAATTCAAGTCAGCGGACCACGTTTGTTTTTCTTCTTTTTTGTGACTTGTTGTTCTCCCTAAATATTGAGCGATTTCTTCCTCCTCTAGAAATCATCCACTCAGGCATTTCTCAAGTTCAACAGCACACGGTACGTTTGTTCTTCAAGGGTGTCTATTATTTGCACGAATCTTTGGAAATATTTCCTCTTGTCCACTTCCAGAGTGTGGCAGTTCTGTAGTAACTTCCGTCACGCGTGTCTCGTGGGTCATTACGCGTACACAGGAGCGGATTACAGCTGGAAAATCACACAGAGAGTATCTCATCACATCCACCCGTCAATAGGCTCTCACACAAACTGTTTCGTGGTACTGCATCCCAAAGGCTCGACCTGTGAGATATTTTCCATCCCGACCAGCACACGCGATGGGGTCGACGTACGCTTCATCTACGCAAGTGCCACTTTTGCTGCCCCGTACCGTCCCTTCAGCGTCACTCAAAACAGCGTGACGACGCCCGTAAATGCCCTCGACGTCTGCCCTGTGATAGATAGGCTGCGTCTACTGAGATGCCGAGATCCGCTCACGTGTTACCAAGGCCTCCTTGACTCGCTCTCCTTGTTGCGCTTGAAGGCTCTAAAACTCTCTAGACGATCCAGGTAGCAGCTTATGAGTAATAATGGTTTACACTTCCGTGATCCCCGAGCTTAGCGTTTTCGCGGTCTCCCGTCTTCACGAAACTCTTGTTTGCTGCTACAAGGCGGTAAGTCTATACGGTCCCGCGAGACTGGAATCCATGCGTGTACATGTACACACCTCTGCAGAAATGCTACCACACTGTGATGCGCGTCCGGCCTGCTCAACGTGTGGACCATGGAATATTTCTGTTGTCCCCTAGCTGAAAGATCATATCCGCTGCTGCGCGTCTCCGAGGAGTCCACTTCGACAGGCGGTAGCCCCAAAAGAGCAACATTGAATGTTGCGACATGGCGGCACTGCTCGAGAGACAAAACCAAACATTTGACCTCTGAATTTCACCAGGATAATACAAGTTATCCCTCTGCAATTTGCTCCGGAAATTCAGTTGCGTGCCGAATCCGGTTTTGTTCTTAAAAATGCAACCACATCGGGGCAGGAAGAAGCAGAGAAGAGGTACCGTAGAGCAGCCGCAGCATACGGGATTGTCCCTATGTCAGTCCGAGGAGAAGACTCCAACGACAGTGATTGGATGTACGGCGCAAGCAGCGTGCGTGCTAGTGGGATTCGGACCTCAAAAATACACCTGACCAGCCTTCCGTAGACAGGCGCCCGCGGTGTTGCGCCGCAAGTCTACAATAGGCGCATGTCGTGGATGGGTGCTGGCGCGTGATTCGAGCGTATGGCAAGAATAAGTCTCCTGACGGTATAGTCGGGGATCTTTAACAGAGAAGCTTCGTGTTTGTATCTCACCCATTCCTGCGTCTCAAGCATAGATTTAGGCCTGAGACAATGACAGCCTAAAGTAAATAGAGGCTGGCGAGGGGTTGTGAGGAGCAACGCGCATCCTTCTCTCCGTGGTGGAGAGGAATTCTAAGTGATGCCACATGCTGTACACAGTTGGCCAGAAGGCAGGAACTCTTCATTTCCTAAAAAAAGACTTTGTGCAATGCTATTTCTTATGTGCATACGGCCCATTTCGCACACATCCGTACTTCGGGACCTCTTTACACGAAAGCATCCCAGCGAGCGCCAAAAGAATCGCCACCAGCTATTCACTGCAAAAAACATGAAGACGTGCCTGACGGCAGAGTGGCGAGACTCTTGCTCCAACCGTCATCCCCAGAGCTGTCATAGGGCAGATATTTTCCGAACGAGAACGTTGGTTGTATCCTCTTCAGGCAATACTGAATATCGCCCCATCCCGCAAAGGATATCTGGGACGAAGAAATCTCCTTTGTTCGAAAGTACTTCAGCCAATCTGCGATAAATGTGGTAGCTCTAGAACATCACGATTTCAGCGACGACCACACACGAGTACGGTACAGCGGACAACTCGACGAAACGGGGGTGAGTCCTTGTATCACCTCTGTGCCGTGTCTCTCGAATACCTCCTACGCCCAAACTGTGCCCACCTACTTTTTCAAATCGAACCTATTGAGAACGGAGGTTCTTCTTAGGGAAAGTCTGGCCAACCAGGAGTGTCCGACACGTGACTACTGCTTGCACAGTTGCGCATTTGCCACTATCTAGGAAGCTACAACACGTATACATTCGTTCTCCCGATCCGCGACAGTCTTCAAGCAAAGACACCGGTTAGGAACCAAAATTCGAAAGGTCTCAACAAGCATCAGGAGCTTGGGAGACCACCGAACCACCTCGTTGTCATTGCGGTACATGTGACCGACACGAATTCTGTGAGTTTCCTCCTGGTTTGTCTGTGCGTGCCAAAACAGCCCAAAGGCTCCAGTTTGCCGATGTGCATCTAACGCTCTCCTAGTCCTACGATGCATCGAATGCGCAGTCAAGAGTCTCATACCCCTGTTTCGCCTGCTCTTCGCTCTCGCCTGATTTAATCAGCTTGCTGTTGTCCGCACGGATACACCCAGAGAGTCAAAAGGGCTTCACAAGTTTGCGCTGAACAGGCTTACTGTCTGACCTCAACATGGCCACGGCTCGCCTGGTTCTCACGTTTACTGAACCGCCCGTTGGGCCGCGTAGGGCTTCCTACCTAAGGACAAATGCCCCTTAATGACAGATTTACAACGTGATAATTCCACTGCTTCCGAGCATCGCTGTCTCCAAACGTGTCATAATGTGTACTTCTTCCGTAGTAGTTCATTAGTCCCAGCATGTCTCGCTTTCACGTTTTCTTTCGTGTCCGTGCGTAGAGCATGCTGCGCAAACAGGCGGTGGTCGCGTAAACAACGCTGTATCCACGCCGTCGCCGGAAACGTTTCCTTTCAATTGCATCCCTTCCACGTCCGCCTCCTTCTACGCAATAAACTCCACATTAGGTCTGCTCTCGTTAGCAGACCTAATGTGTCGTGGTCCACCGGACTCCATTTTTCGGGCTACGTCGGACACCAAGACTTCCTTATCTGACGAATACATTGATAGTGGGGCGGTCATCGTGCAGAAATAATGCATTCCACTGTGCGTCATTGCCAACGCTTTGCAGCGGCCGCTCGTCCAGCTCATATTCTGGCTTTGACTGCCCAAGCCCACACGCAGCAGCGTTTCACAGTCTTCTACACCAGAAGCGCACTTAGCGCCTCCCAAGTAACGATGTAGGCTGCTTTTTAGCACGAAGTGCGCAATGTATAGGTTCACTCTCGTCGTGGTGAAAGTGCACACTACCACGTTGTCAAACGTTTTCCATTCACACGAGAATTGCCCCCCAACAACCATCACAAGACGGCACCTTCCAATATCTGCAGGTTGAAGAGACTACGCGCTAATCCGTTAGGTCCTCGCGACTCTGAAGATCAAGGATCTTCCATTCAGTGTAAGGACCCCGGTCCTTTTTAGAATATAAATTGTCGACTGTTTGAGATTACCGCTTGAACGGCAACAGCGCCACTGTGGCGTTGTTTCGAGGATACAGATCAGGCTGAGCAAGTAAACCAGTGGACGCTCTCACAAGTTGACGTCATGCTTGCTGGCAATTCACAGAAGAAGCGGCTCCACTTTCGGCCACGGTTTTTGTTAGCGTGTCGGAACTGGCTAGGATACTTACACAGCCTCAAAAAATAATTTTAGTTAGCCCCCGTCACCCGTCAGAAAATCACAGCACATATACTGAATGCGTTTCAAATTTCTCCACTCCCGGGAGCGTGACATGCGCCTTCCATAGCTGCCTGGAGACGAAGGGAGAACACGCTGCTCGCTGTCATACGGCAGCTCAGTTGAAGTAAGGTCATTCATAAATTTTAATTAAGGCTAGAGGAATAAGCGCATTCCCTTCTCGTAGGTGTACCGATCCCTAGAAATTCCACAGTATATAGCTTCCGCCACACCACTGCAGCAGCAGACTACCATTCGGGTTCACAATCATGTGTCTATGTTTGCAGTGCACCTATTCACTCCCGCTTGTCTTTGTTCGCCGCAGTCACCTTTGCGTAAAAGCCTGCCGGCCCCGACAGCAGGTAATTCTGGAGCAGAGACTCAAGGCGTGACGTGTAGTTTCTTTCCTTTCTCTTCGGGCCAGGCTTTCGGGTGCGCATTTTTTTTTTTACAGAAATGGCCTACAGTACAACATGATTGTCTTTACAAATGGAGACGCGTCAGACAGTCGCAAGGCCGAACTCGCACACGGCTTTACCCTCGATCCTGCATTTGTTCAGACTGTTCCTCAACGGCCAATCCATTTCTCCAACACTATTATTCTACCACACTGAAGAATGTCGGGTACTATACGAATTCCATGAGAGCGCTTTTTCCATGGAAACCGCGTCGTGGTAGGCAAAAAAGATTCGATAAATGGGGGTGCCACTACTGCACAGCACCAACAATTCAACACAGGTAATCAGGGTATCCCAAGCCGCCCGTAGGTTAAACGCCGCAAAAGCGCTAAGAATCGAACGCGTCCACATACTTATACTATGCGGACCTTTTCATGCTCGTCGCTGTCCTGCGAGTGCAGCTGAGGTGACTCTCTGCGCCGTTGACAAATGTGGTTGCTTATCGAGGGAGAATGCTTCAAAATGTGCTGCTACTTAGACGGAGTAACTCCTACTACGCACCTGCACAGCAGTTCCACAAAACGCCAGTAAACGTGCCTGCTCGTACCATCCGATTCAACCGAATCAGTTCTTTATGAAACGGGTGTCTAACACGTGACACACCTGTTCGGCAGATATGTGTGTGTGTGTGTGATTTGTCCGGGAGTTTGGCGGCGCCAGTAGCTTGTGGTGGGGGGGGCGGGGGCATTTAACGGGCCGGCGGTTCTCTTAGGTACCTCTGAATTTGGTTGGGTCTTCGCCCAGGCAACACTCGATCATTGCGGACTATAGGAGACACCCACTGCATGCGGTCCGTCCAGATTGTGGCCTTCGGAGTGTACTGATGACATCTGCGGGTGTTCCCCGTTAGAATGAACTCGACGACGCTGCCACGCAGCTACGCGCTCACAAGTAAACATGGACTCAACGACTCACCCAACAGGCACCCCTTCCGAGGCTGTTTAGTCATTCTCGAACTGAACCATTTCGATAGTAGTGTGGCGGTTGTAGTTCGACCGCCGCGTGCAACAGCTATATGATTTGATCGGCGTGCGTTCATGGCTCACAATCGTGCGCAGCAAGAACGCACGACAGGCGCTGAGCCTGAAAGATGACAAGGACTTCATACCTCTTCCGATGTGAACAAGATAGGTGCACACACTTACTGCGCCACAACAGGAGTCACAGTGCTGCCGGAAACGCATCGCGCTTGTCCGCTGCCTTTCTCCTACCAATACAGAAAGTGTAGAGGAAGCGCACTCTGCGCGGAGCGCGCGTTTGCTCTCAAACCATTATCTGCCTTAATGCGTCTGCACCGCCAAAATACGCCACAATGTGTGGCGTGAGTATCTCCTCGTCCAGCCACTGTGTACGTTACGTGCAATAGGAAAGATCTTCACTGTGTAGCAATGTTTTCATCGGACGCCTTTCTTGCGGTTCCCTCTCAGCCTCGGGATGAACTGTGCTGAACCATTGCTTGTTTCGCCTGCGGTCGTGAAATATGGCGGTTGAGCTCAGCTTTGTCGAGTTCCTCAGTAAACATAGGGCAAAGCAGCCTTTGTGTTATTACCGCCCGATCGTGGCAGAATTCTTGGACAGCAAACGATTTCAGCACCACCGTTGAGATATTTTTACCAGTCCCTGAATTACACGGCACCGCTTTGTGTCGACGCGACGGGGATCCAATATATGCCGTCCACGAGGGCCAGGATTATAGGCCTGCTCTTTGAATGTTGTCAACGGACAGACTGCTGCAACGGCTGCAGCACCCTTTGTGATGCAATCAATTCGGGATCCTCCAATAAAGTGATTTTGTGGGGCAAGGTTTTCAGAAGCCAGCTGGCAGTGCCAACGCTTCGTGGACGCAAAACAACAGGACAGTTTTTTACCTTTCGGCAACTTACCTGACGTGTCGACTTCATCGCATACGAGAAAATGACAACCGGTAACGTACCCGTCCGCGAATCGGTTTCACTCATGTATTTCAGCTCCGGAAATCCCAACCTTTTTGCGTAGAGGAGGAACCAGCCACAGCAGATGAACAAGCCCAGTAAACACAAGCAAATATGCACTTGAGGGTAGTTTTGAAAGTGTCTCATCCACGCATATATTTGGCATAAAATTCTCATTTTCAACTGAATCATCGTGAGGGTACGCAACAGTAAGCCCCTGGTAGTCTATTTCGACAAAAATGCGTAGTTTTCAGGGGACTGTAGTAGACGGGTTGAATTAGCCTCCTGCATCATCCCGACGCGCTCTCCCCTCCGGTCTCTAGCTGGCTCGTTCAATTCAACAGGTTCATCAGTTATATCACAACGCTGCCTTTTGCTGCCACGACGAATATCGACTAGCGTCTACCATTCGAGTACCTTTGAGTCTGCACACCGATTCCGGGGCGCCACGGCGTACAAGTTTAGTACACGTGATCTCGCCTCAGAGGTCCTGTGACTGCACAAGAACTACAAATGGACGTCTCAAGGTGGTGTTCTCAACTGTTCTTTCATTTCCAGTGCTGGAGCAGGTACAGCTATGAAAAGTCTGAGAACTGACACGCGACACTACGTAGAAAGGCGTTTGGATCCAAACCGTAACGTCGTTTGACGCTGAGGCTTTACGATCCGCCTGTCAACCCAATGAATCCAGCATCTACCCGCTCGCACAGAAACACCTGCAGAAGATGTCGAAACTTTTGCCGCGCGTAGTAATCAGTCCGAGGCTATTTCTGCTTTCACCTTTTTTGCAATCTCAAGCAGTCTGTAGCGTCAAAAAACTCTTTGAGATGGACGATGACGAAGCCTGCACTCGCAGCAATGACGCGCAGCCTCACTTTTGCAGACAAACACAACAGCAACCACACATAACTAAACGTGAAACCATGAGGAGGCCAGGATCTCGACAGCGCATCGCTGTGGGGAGTACTCAATTTATGTACATCTTCGCGAGCGTCCTTGGGCAAAGCTGTGGGGCAAAGCTATGGGGCGAAACCCTGGAGCTCGACAGCGGGGGCTGCAGTGGTATAGTCTCAAGTGCGTTGGTCTTGACCCGAAGCAGTACGGGAGCTGATTCGTCGTCATCCCTAAACGCAGCGCATATGCACCTCGGATGAGTCGCTCATTTTTCCCTAAAGACCGACTCAATAACAATGGCGTACAAGTAGGCTTCATTATTCGTCTGCAACACCTTGTTTTTTGCATCGCTGCGGTGTCCACAGCTTCACCGCATTGACGCTCGCGAAACAAAGTGAACAGGCATTCAGATTCATACGACGTTAAGAACACCGTGCGTCGCACTGTAGGGTACGATACGATGGGGGCCAAAAGGTCCGTTCAGGATTGGACAAAATAAGAGAGCGACACTTCTCTGGTCAGTGCTAACAACAGTAGAGCAGAAGAGCGCCCTCGAAGACGGCACGAACACGGCTTCTCGTGTATGGTGCACTTGTACATTACACAGGCTACGAGACACACTCGGTTTTCTTCGCACTCTATGCTTCGTGTGAGCAACCCCACATTGGTGCTTCATGGAGCGCACGGCAGGAAGTAATATCCCGTTCGTTTCTGCTATTTATCCACAGTGGCGCCTCATTAGGCGCGTATAGCTGCCTCCACCAGTAGCCACCTCAGAGCGGCCCTGTCACCTGCGACGGCCCGGCGCGGTCTCATGCTTGCAGTAAAACGATGCATTCACTTAGCTTTCAGTTGTAGCTTGTCGATTACATCTGTGTGGCGCAAACTCCTTTTTAACCAGTGGAAGGGCACGACGCGTCAGGTGCAAATCAGGAATCGATTCCCATCTTAACTTGCTCTTTCCTGCAGGAACAAGATGCTGAAAATTGTTCTTCCATCTGGGCGTAGCCAGTTCGGCAGCGTCCGGTGAGTTTTTCTTGCCCAGAACCTACGGTTTCCCATGCCCTTCACTTCATAGTAGCGGACGTGCAACATAGCCGCACATGAGAAATTAATTCTTTTGATGTCACTTCCGCCTCCGCTGTCTATATGTGCGACGTTGTCGTTCGTGACGCTGCGCAGTCAGATTTTCGTTAGCTGCCAACACAGTCACCGTTGTCGAGGCTGGATACTTTCTCATTCGCATCCAGTAACGACTTTGTTTACAGGCAGTGCCCAAAACGCAACTTCGGAGTTCAAGTGACACCGGCGTTGGAGCTAAACCGACCGTGAATCATGAAACATCGCATGTTAGATTGAAACAGTCAAAGCGCAACCCGAGGACTGTTAAGAGTTAGAATTGGTTGAACAAGCCTCCCCATGCCCCTCCCTGGTGCCGGCGTGTTCAGAAGCTGGGTGCCAGTATATGGTGCATTGCGGTCAGTTAAAAAGTTTGGACGCTTCAGGGCTACACCGCACAAGAATATGGACTGCGTCTGGCGGAAGATACTCTTCTTGCTCAACAAACATCCTGCAGTCTTGCGGGTAAGGCTAGAGCCTCCGCATCATCATCCTTGCGTCAGGCAACCAAATGCCAAGTGACTGGCAAGCATTCTCGACGCGGCCGGCAATACCGTCGCACTGGTGTGTGTAAGGGCCAAAGAGGCCGTTAAAAAGCGGCTATGTGCGCCGTTCGCAGCATCGATGCAGACGTGTGAGCCTTCCCATCAAAGCAAGATGCGCTGTCGCTCAGACATCTGGACAAACCGCCACATCCAAGGAAGCGTTGTGGGACAAAGCTTGATCTGGCTTGTCGGCCTTAACGAGGTCTCCCGGCGATGCACCTGCTCAGTGAGCATGCTTGAAAAGAATTGGCGTCGTCGCTCAACGCCTCGTACACTTGACCGTAGAGTTTTACCTTCTCCAGTCCTTTCAGAACACCAAACATCCCAGCACGAAAATTGCCCGCAGCAGCACCTCTACAAGGTAAGGCACGTTTTCAACACTCGTGTTCAGGACAGCGTCTCTTGCTCTCCAGAACATATTGCGGCATCTAGAAGAGGTAGTCCAACAAACATAAGACTGTAACTTTTTGTTCAGTGTGGGCTGCGTGCTCGTTAAGTCAGGTTCATGTTTAAATAACAGTACGTATGGTCTTGTGTGTCCCCGGCATAGACCCTGTACTGGTGCTGATTCCCTAGGGTACACAGAGGACCGTGCAGAATACAGTGGCTTCCCTCCTCGTTTGAGATACCGAAGTTGCACTATTTGTAGACCTGTGTACTGTGGGTTACTCCTATCCATCTAATGCCGCAACAACGTTGCTGGGCCTCTAGCGAAGCCCCGGTGCTTTCTCGCTTTTGACGCATACACAGGCCACAATTCTTCAACACCCGCTTCAGCCTTCTTGTTCTCCGCCCAGATTCAACTGGAAAAGGTCGGAATCCTTGGAACCTTTGTTCCGAGTAACCATTTTTTGAGCACATCATGCGGTTGTTCTTTCTTGTAAAGTGTGACCAACTAAAGAGTCTTTTGCAGTTCCGGACTGGCACGGCTTCTGCCGTCTACCGCCCCGTGTTTTTCCGTGCGTCGAAATGCGTATCCGTCTATGTGTGGGACTTCCATTGATACAACAGGTGGTCACCGTATAGAGTAAGAGCACACACCGATCTTGAATTTGCAGTTCCCCTACTTTGCCGCGTGCGGCACGTCCAGCCAGAAAAGCCACCGCTTTGTTCGTCGTCCCAATCACCAACGAGTGCGCACCTCGACACTATCAACGTGGACACAAAGCTTTGCGTTTCCCGTGCAATGTAATATTGTCACCATACCCTTTTATTTTCGATGTGAGGCACGGAAAGATTGGAACAATCCGGCAAAGGTGTGAAGGGGGCTGAACTATAAACTGTGTGTCGCTTCAGGTTTGGCCGTATCCTTAAAATCCGTAGGTTAAACAGTTCATACGTCGTGCAACGGTTCTTACGCGTGGAGTGGGTAATTACCGAGGGAAGAAAATACCTCATACTACGGAAGCACTATTGACAGCAGTTGATGCTCCCCGACACTCGCATGCTATTCATCGTTTGTCCTCTAGAGGAAGTTTAGTCCTAGGTCTTCGGATGCCTCTGTCGCGTGACCAGCTTCGCTGCAGACTCGAGCTCAACTGCTCACCTGCGGGTCCTCCCTCGACGTCTGCGTCGCCTCAACAGTGGTTGAGCGTACAGTTACGTCACCGGCGTCTCAAATAAGGTTGGAGATGGGTTCGAACATCGGTGCGGCAGACACAATTCCACGACTGCACAGGCGAACCTCCAACCACAAAGACAAGGTGCTTCTTTTGCGAGGAATAGGAGGAATAGCGCGGTCGGTGTACAAAATATAATTGTGTCAAACACGATAGTGTGCGGCGACAAATATACCAGTGTCTGTGCGGCTGCCCCCAGAGTCCTTACTGTCACACCCTGAGTACAGCTTATGCAACGGTAGCCTCGCCCCTGCTCTCTGTTGAAATTGAGCGGTGCTGCACTGCACACCAAAGGCTGGCCTGATGCTCCAAGCAGCGAAGCATACACTGAATTGTGATACTCTGGTCTAGCAGCAACCAGTGCCCTCGGTGTGTTTGGCAAACAGACTGCATTGTACGTAGTCAGAAAAAGTGTGCCGCCTCGATCTGCTGAAAAGCGCTACAGCATGCCGGACGGCCCAATACAACGTAGAAGGCAAAAGAACATAAAGGGTTGCTTGACCCGTACCCCAGCGGCCCCAGTGTTCGGCAGTGGCGACTTCTTCCTACGGGATATAAAATGTTGTCCCCGCCTGTACGGTAGCAGCGGACCACCTTTTTGTTTCTCGACTCAGTGCTGCCCGTGCATGTTATGAATTAAACGGACGTTCAATGTTCCTGTTGCTGAAAGCCTGTCCGCCGTAGTCACGAGCCCGCAGATAGGTGTGCTTTCTCTCCTGGTTAGAAGCATTCATTTCTTTGCGATTAACTCGCGAAATAGAATAGCAATAGCATGGAAATGTGTGTGCCCCCGGCGGGCAGCCCTTTGCAGTTCCGGTCTACGTGCATCCTCGTGAAGTCCGCTAATCACAGTAAGACATCCCACTTGAGGACTGCGACGTCTTCATTCCATTTCCTGTTCCTGCTAGGCAGCCGGTCAGTCCCACAATCGTGTCTATATCTTGTGAGAGTACATGTCGGGTGTACCCACGTAGTCTCAATAAGGGACTATCTAAGGGCTCAGTAATGTCGGCGGCTCGCCTTCTCTGTTATTTCCAAAGCCTTTATCCTTCTGAGTGCACAGCGAAGGTCCCAATAGAACTTGTAACTGGACCTGCGTGGTGGCGGTCCCCGAATTACACTCATACTCGTGAGGTGTATCCTCTTTCGTAGCCCTGCTTTGGGCGCGAGAATAGCGCTGGTCCCTACAGGCGGTAAATTCTTTAAGCGCAGCTGACGCCATCGGGCACACTGTACTTCGTTTGACGCGCGACCGTGGACAACCTTTCCCGCCACTACGGTCAATTCGTTCAGCGACATTCCACCCGACAGCTTGAGCTCTGTCTTGTTCGCTGTTGTTGCGCTCGTCACAGCAGCGAATTGCGGACTGAAGTTTGCAAATGTGTCCTCTCCGGGCCAGAAAATTCCAGAGCTGTGAAGAAAGGGATCCATATTCGAAACGTTGTGCTGCACCGCCCACGGGTCCTCGCTTTTTGAAAGGTAATAAGGCAAACCACGTGCTACATTTATCCCCAGGTCAGCGAAACGGCATGTAGCCACTGGCAGTGCACTTGCTCTCTATTTTGCTGTCGTTTTTATACCTGCGTTATGACTGCAAAAACCCGCGCAACTGGGAGCTCTTGCCATTCTGTCCACGCGCTTCTTGCCTAGTTCGAAACCGTCAGAACTCCTCTGTGTTTGACAAATCGTTGGACTCCGTTTGCTTCCACGCTCTTTTCATTCGGAGTAGACGAGGAAAGACCTTTGTATTCGGAATCAGGCTTAGCCTTCTCTCTTCCGCAGTCAAGCATTCTTGCGACGACAGACGGTCCAGTAGCCTAATAGCGTCTTCGTTTCGAATGCCTAAGGCAGGACAACAGCTGTGAACTCGATGCCTCAGTGCGCTATTTTTGTGCTCCGCGTGACACAACGGTACTGGTAGGCGATCATCTCTTCTTGCTTCTGCTGTAGATTTCTCGCCTTAGGACCTCCCCTCCATCTGGATGCTCTTGCAGACGACACGACCGTCGAGACGAAGAGGCTACTATTTTGTGTGTGCGTCTGTGTGTGTGTCTCTATCTTCTTTCCTTGCAAAGCATTCTGGGAATTGACGTTCGCAGTTTTAAAATAGCTAATACTCAGGATAACCAAACAGGGTCTCATACATTGGTTCGTAAGACGGCAAAGGAGGACCCTCAGATATCTAAGTTTAATGCTGACGGCTAGCGTTATGGGAGATTCCTTTCACGTCTTCTCCTCGGACAGCTTCTCCTCAGCGAATTACGCAGGCGTCTGTTTGTCCCCCGGTGTCGCACGAAGAATCGCGAAGCACATAATGAACGGGTAGAGGTGTTGAGAACACGTAGCGAGTCAACCGCTACAGGAACTGAAAATGCAACGGAGCGGCGCAGCCTCAGAGAGTTCACATGGAACAGTTGTGGCGCTGAATGTGTAGTAGTTGCTCGGTGGAGACTATTGGCGCAGAATTGGTAACAACCCTGAAAGGGTTTCCTTTCAACACTCTCCTCCCCTTCCAAAAAGCCCCTCTTTTTTGACTTTGCGGAAAGAAACATTTTGTACATTTATTGACTCGTCCACAGCTAGTAGACATTATCTGCAAATTCATTCTTCTTCCGTCAAGGAAATGTCGGGGTGTTAAGTGACTGTTTCTCAACTCACGTGTGTGCTACATTCCTTATTTCTTGTGGCTGTCGTTTTGCTTCATCCTTACAGAGTATTCCCCAGCGTACCGCTTTGCACAACACAATCACAAGCATTCGCCGGCTCAATTTTCTCTTCAAGTAACTTTGTCGCTTTCCAGACGACACAATAATTTCCTGCGGACGCAAGCGTAATCTGACAACGTATCCTGTCCGTATCCCACGGAGGCACATCCCCCCAGTAATCTGTTGCAAGTCAAGTAACACAATGTCTGGCAACCATTTGCGTCTGTGTCACCTTAGTTTTCCTTGATGACAAAAGAAAATAATGACACCTCCCTTAACCGTCACACAAGCGTCAAAGTAGCATAAATCTGACTACAACCCGACTTCTCGATTAGTCGTCGTTCTGTGCAACCAAACGCGTTGAGGGGGGAACTAGTGTCAAGGTATTGCCAAGAATATTTGCATGTCAGAAGCACAAGTGCACGCCTTCACGCATTTCGGCAAGGTCCTCCCCAAGTGTACGCAACGTAAGTACCTCCGACAATAACGGCAAACCATGCCGTCGTTGCTGGTACATGCAGACGCGTCCACTTTGAGTTGCTGTCAGTCCTAGGCGTTGGTCGTTTTTTCTATGTTCCAACGTAGGTTTAGCTAAAACTGCAGTCTGCTTTGACCCAGACAGTTCCTTTGTTCTCTGTCAAGTAAAATATCTTGTTTCAGATAGCGCAACAGATCCTTAGTCTTCAACGGATAGGGGGAATAGAATTCGACACAACGTCCATTTGTCGGCATTATTTTCAATAGTGGCTCGTTCCCACGAGGCTCCATCGTGGAAACTTCCTAGGCTCCCCGCCCCTGCAGGCTCTCTAAACCGTAACAAAGTGGCAGCGTTAGACTTGCTACGAGACTTACAGGGCCGAACGTTCCGACCCCACCCTCGCCTCAAACCCACGGCAATATTATCTTCCGTATCTTGCTGAGCCTGTTCTGCCCGTTGTACATCGGAAGCTCACGATGAGCCATGGACTACCTGTTCGAATTCCATAAGCAGGAGGGCAACTGTCCTAGCGTGTTGTCTCTCACCTGCACACCGTGTCATCAATCCGGAGTGCAATCATCGCCGCTAGCTGTGAAACGCTCGTTACAGTTCCAGACGTCTGCGCTCTTCGTACACGTGTACACAAAAAAGAGTAGCGTATCCCCTTGGGCTTTTCAGCCTTACAGTTGACAACATTTTACGTTTCGGCCTCAACACGCTCCACACTTTCTCCTGCATGCCTTCGTTGCGTATTACCTAATGTGCGTACTGGGCCTTGTCTTGCCAGCGCACGTTCAAGAAAATCAGTCTAGCGTAGAGGTCGCGTCACTCGACGGCGCAGTTATTTTCACATTGCGCGGGTGTGAACAAGCGCAGCTCCATACGCAGAGTGGGCTCCAACAAGTAACTGCTACATCGTGATTGTCAACCGCGCTGGAGGCAGATCCATGTTCGGATACCCTTCACCCGCCTCTCTCCCGTCCATGCATCCGGCGTGGTTTGAGTGGGTGCAACAGGTCCTTCGCAAGGACGCGGGCTATTTGTCACTGCCTGATTTTTCTGAAAACAGTCATAGATCCAAAAACCAAAAACAGCGTTACGCATAGGAAAAGGATATACACCAGGAAAAAAACGCAGGAATTATATGAAAATATCTCGACTGAAGCAGAAAGCGGTGAAATAGTGCAAAAAGACCAATAGATTTCCCTTTCGTCTTTGTCGCGACAAACGCAACAGAAACCACGCCCAACTCATTCTTACCTTCTGCATATTTTTCACTTGCCTCGATTGTCTCACCTTGCACGCATGATTCGGACAGAAGGAAAATACTCTCCTGCAGTAGCAGTCAGAACACGACGTTTGCAGCTGTGTCCTAATTCAATGATTTCCTACTCTTCAATCCACTACCGCAGTCTGAAGCGGTCGAGCTGTATCCTAATTCACTGATTTCCTACTTCCTGATCCACGACCGCAGTCTGCGGCGGTTAAGACCTTATGTGGCACCTCGGCTTACCAGAGTCCCTGGAGTCTACAGTGATTCTTAGTGCATCAAAGCGGTTGCATCGGCGTGCCCGAAAGTGTCGTCAATTGAATAGAAAGTTGCCGTTTCGTGATGTGAGCGGATACCGTTTAAAAACAAATGTCCAAACGAAAGCCTTCTTTCTCCGAGGTACCGGCGACCTACATTTTTGCTGTCGCTTCAGAAGACAAAGCAGCCTTTGCGTGGAATATGATTTTCTAGTGCATTTATCCTCGTGCAATCGTGACCTCGTAGCGCGCCAGTAGACGCCACTAGTAGCAGCATTGTCGGATACAACAGCATAGCTGATTTGCAGTCGTAGCGTTTCACCCAGTCCGTCCTATTCTACTTTTGATTCCAGTAACCTATGCGTTAGAGTGCCACGGAAAATTCCGCGCCCGATTTTGTGCAGTGGCGTACTACGTGGACCTCGTACGCCAAAAGATGGGGAACCTTCAGAGTTCTTGTACCTCAGCGCTGAGGCTCCGCTGTCTTTGAACACGGTAATCCTTGCCTGTTGCAAGTAGCTCATGGGTCCTGAAAAGCACGCGAGAATATTTATGTACGGTATTGTCAGATTGAGAAGTTGCAAAGTGACCAAGGAACCGCTGAAATGGTTTCTCGCTCTTGAGCGACTGCCAAGGTCCAAGAGTTGGAATTTGACGCCCCGCTACCGTACCTCCTGCGTAGGTGATCACGTAGCACACTTCCAGTCGAACCTAGTTGATTCTAGCCTTTTTCCTTACGTACTGGATATTTGTTTGAAGCTTCTGTATCGTGTTACAACTTCGGGGGAAGCCCTGCAACGATCAAACATCGTCGTTCCGACTGTGGCAGTGGGAGTTTGTCACGCCTTGTGGCGCAGCGGCTAGTGCAACCAAGGCTTCATGGATACTACTTGTAATGACCTTCCTCAGTCACAGCACCAGCGCTAGGGAGGTTCTCACAGGCGTAACGCTACCTGGAGGCCAAGCTTCCTGGCAAGGACCAGGAGAATCCTTAATAGCTACTATATAACACATAACAACAGACAACGCTATATGCAAAATAAAATTCCATGCAGTACTGCCTCCTCAATAGGACACTTAGAAACTTCCGCGGCATGACTGCACGCTTGCCTGTTCTATCTCCTTCCCCCTTTACTTGAATTACTAATCACCTCAGAAGTGTCTTCACTCCCCACGTGCAACACCAACAGTGATCATGACTCTCTCTTCAACTTACTTGCTCCTCGTGCCTTGGAAGCACGCTGATCTGCTGGGCAGTCCAAACCTTGGAGAGCGCGTAAACGTCTGTCGCTGTGTGCTTGCTGCAGCGGCTTGAGTCTTTGAAAATGGTAGGGAGGACTTTTCAAAACACGCAGGTTCCGTAGTGAAGCCAGGCAACCCAGCCCGGAACTCACGTGCGGATGCCTCCATTTCCGGCGGCCTTCCCTGGACACTTGCCCCCCAGTAGAACACACCACTCCAATTTCAGAGCAATGCGCAGCCACAGTGCGGTCACTCCGGGTACGTCTGCGCACCCCGTCGAAAATTATTCATCTCCTTCAAAATGGTTTTGTGAACAAGTGCTGTCGCGTTCCTTGCCAGTGCGTCCAGTCACTCAAACGTCGGATCTCATCCACGCTAAAGAGGAATCAGCAGGTGAGAGCACTGAGGGGTATAACCCTCTTGTGAAACATAATCTCTTACGATCCGACTGACCAGTCATTTGTCAGGTTAGCGTGCTAGTTTTCCCAGTCAGATCCAGCGCAGCGCTTGAGTATTGCTTACATTATAATTGCGCCTGGAGTCTTCAGTGTCTGACAAACGGCTACGCACCCTAGCGGTTAGTGGGCCTGCCGACACGTGGTAATGCTGTTTCCCGTGCTTTCTTTGAAGTAAGTCCTAAACTTTGGGACCCGCGTAAACTCAGTAGTGCCTCGCAGAAGCCTAAAAGATTTAATGCGGTGAGCTAACGGCACTGAAACGTAGAGCTCATTCGTGCGTAGTTCCTACTGAAAAGCGGTGTTTTCCAACGTTGTTCTGCATCGGTTCTCCAAGCGCGTTGATACGACACTACGAGACTTCCCGCTTCCGCCCCAAAAAGCCTCGTCTTCCTATGCGGTGGTGCAAACAGCCAGCTCGTATTGTGCCGCCAATCTCGTGGTGTCCTTTCGCGTCGAGGTAAGACCCCAGGTCCGCATTCAATTTGTAAGTGTCTGGAACTTCTCCGCTTGACGTAGTAAGACTTCAGTTATCATCACAGTGTAGTGCTACGTTGGCCACGAAGGTCCTCCTGTTGCTACCTATTGTTCAGAGAACCTCGCGAAGCGAGCTCGTCACTTGTTGAACACACGCAACTGTTTTAGTCGAAAGTCCTGCAGTGTACTTCTTCTAGTCTTCTCTCTGGCAGCACCTGTACGAGTACGGCTCCGCGCGTCTTTGCAAACTAGTGCGCTTGTCGTTGGCTCCAGCAGACGAAGGAGATCGCGTAAAACGCACACCCTCGCAATGCAGCAACTTGACGGTCGCACTGCCGGGAACAGGCACGATTGCAGGCTGATTCAGAGTTGTGGAAGTGGAAACCTACCAGTTTGAAGCGTCAAACGGGCAGTCGGTGTCCTCCAACTCCATCGTTACCTGGACTCAGCGAACGGTTACAAGGTCTGCGCTCCAAACGGATGGCTTTGCCTTGCCATTACGCCGCCTTCTTGGCGACTCCACCCTTATATCTTCCCTCGGGAAGCTTGCATTGGCCTTGCGGTTCTAATGCCACCGGCTTTCACGTAGCATTTCCGGAATTTACTGAGCGCGTCTGTTTGCCACCAACATTTTTCTTACTCCTGTATTTCCACAGAATCCCGCGAAAAAGCAAAGAGCAATAACCTGGAAATTTCGTTTCATCGTTTACAGCCTGCAGCCACCTAGCAAGTCTATTCTGTCCTCTCTTTAGTCTGGCCGCCTTCAGGAGCAACCCTATGACACGGCGCTGTCAATACAGAGAGGGAGGCGTACGCTTTAAATTTCCGCTGCGCGTGATTGGAGAGTCTTAAAACGCAACTGTACTTACTTTCCACACTGTTCCAAATCGTTAATGTTGGTACTTCATAAACCAAGCATTGAACTCAGTTTTGTGCACGTCTGGACCAGATTGTCCTGCCGCCTGCACTCTCAAGCTGTGACCTGTTGAACCACTATGCGCTTCGCAGAAATTCCTTTTCTTTTCAGTCAACTCGAGCTCTTTCAACCAGCGTTCCACTTACCACACTCAGCAAATTCTCACTTGTCTTCATGCACACCATTTCCCTCGACAACTATCCTACGAACGGAGGGGCACAGGAGCGTAGAGAGCCTTGCGACATTTCGGTTCCCTTCCTAAAAACGTACGTCGCATTCGCTTGCACTGTTTTTCAAACCTCCACATCAACATGAGTTTTTCCCCTCAGTGTTTGTTTGGGAAAAGATGGCAATCTGGCACCTCATTAGCACACTTGCCTTCTTTCTCAAAATCCCCTCAAAGCTCCGAAGTGTGTTTCGGTTCGGGTCATCGCGCCCTTTTGCCGGCGGCCGGAAGCATTAATCTTTCTTGCGTTTTGGAAGAGTCAAGAAAAATGGACAATCTGCAGACTGGTGCGCACGTATGCTTTTACAGTCGTCTTCTCCACACAGAAACTGTTCCATAGAAGCGCGTCCATTCCGCAGCAAAACAATCAGGTAGTGCGCAAGACGCGACTGTGACTATGGTAGAGGGGGCAATACTGAGACGCACAGACGGTGCCCCGTTGTCTCTCGTATTTCAGCGAACGCTTCAAGAAAACTGTAAATTCTTCAACACACCAGGGAACGAGGCACACGCACATGGAAAATCTGTATACCTAGAGCGTCTCTACTCTACAGAGTTTTTACTCGGAGGAAAAGACCGGCGAGGACTTCCCCCGGCACAACCACACGTCGGAACAGTAAAAGAGCTAGGGTGTCACACGTCGAAAACTTGGCAAAACAAACTACAGAATCTTCTCTACTTCTTTCGTGGCACTCGTAACGCTTTTGACCGTCGCTGAATATTGATTGTGTTACCACATCACGTATTCTTCAGTGGAACAGCACGCAACTCTAGTAGAGGCACCACTTCCCACAGAGCAACAGAGCAGTGTACCCCGACATCCCGCCTTTTTAGCACAGATCATTTTGCTTCTCCTGCAGCATCGTGCAAGTTGAAAACTTGATGGACGCTTTTGTTATTCCGTTCCAATGCTCCTCCTACGGGGTCGCTCTTGTGGGTTAACAGGGTAAGCTGATTACGCCATTTGCCTATTGTGAGAGACGCAATTCTCTTACAACTTCTCATCAACTCCCACAGTGACTGTGCAAGTACTTCTACATAAATGTATGTGTTCTGTGTATCGCACGCCCGAGGCAACTCAAGCTGGTAGACCCTGTAACGGACCACCTCCGGGCGTCCTTGTGAGCTACCCCCTCACTGTGAGCGTAGCATATTTCGTTGTGTTCCCGCTTCCCCAGCGCTTTAGTGAGTGTTTATTCACATCTACTAGCTGCAGGGGCCTGAAGAAAGCTAGCAGCTCGCCACTCAGCGTGTTGTCGGCAATTGCGCGTACGCACGCGAACAGCGCAGCCCCCTGCCAGTATTACAACTGCGGTGTTTCTATCCCATAGCAACTTGTCACCAATGAGCACTGTCACATGCGCCTCCTTATAGTGTAACTACAAAGTATTTCTATTCAGTGGACACACCCAAGTCAATCAACTTCGTCCTACCCTGTCCTCGACTTCATCCACTTCTACCGTGTGCCACGGTCTAATCTCCAACATCGAATTCAAACCCGTGCCCACATGACTCAGCAGTACACAGCTACCTCACGACGACACAATTGTACAGCCTGTGCCATCCCGCCTGCATACGTGCCATTGTAGCTTCTCGCACGGTCTGGGCGTGCCGTTCGTGACGCTGCGTATGTAGCCGCCGGTCGGCCGCTCTTCAACATTGCCAGCACGATAGTGTGCGATCTGCCAGGTTGTTTTCCGTGGGCTCTGTTGGAGCAGAAATTGAAACTGAGAGCACCGCCTCGGCCGTCTCTCCAGTTCCTTGAGTTATTGACTACCAGAATCACAACTGTTGGCTTTGCAGTCTTTCGAGTTTTAGTGAGCCCGTAAGCGCGATTCGTGTCGCTTGGGTAGGAACGCATGCCAGCTCTGTACATGTGATTCTTTGCCGCTGGGCTAGTATTTTGTGCTTGTCGTGATTGCGCACGCCCGTTTAGGGGTTCGACGATTTCCTGTGCGCATCTGTGTCCACTTCTTGTGTCGGTGAGTTAGGTTCTTTTGCCAGCTCGTTTACCCCGCGCCATGTACAACGTCGTGGAGTTTCCCCTGTCTGGCAAGGAGGGCCTGCGGTATCAGAAGCATTAGTCCACGGTAAAGTTTAAATGCGCACAACGACCACAACTGACAGATCTCCCTCCGCGCTTGGCTTACTGAACATTGTCTCTTTCACAGGAAGTACAACTGTCTTACGGTGGCGCAAAAAGCCTAGTTTCCAACGCAAATCATGTTAGGCTAGTACAAATTATGTAACCGTTTAACAAAGCGCTCACACGGATTTCTGAACAAAAGTGCGTCTGTAGGCAACGTCCTCAATCTGTTTGTTTGAGTCTCTATCCGCATGAGGATGCGAGACCAAAGCGCATGAAATCCACGAGGCAGTCAACTTAACCGTACAGTACGACCTCCGCTTCCACTGGTCAGGTGTCGCAATGGAAAGACGTCTGTACGCGTCCTTTGCCAGCTTCTCCACTTTTTAGCTTAAATCAAGCAGAAGGAGACTGCACCGGCAGTCGTCTTGTCTGAGCGTCGCTCTAGGTCTGAATATTTGATTCATCCTGTCCTCCTGCTTCACCATACGAAGGGGAATTGTAGACCCGGGTCCCTTGACCTTTTCGTTGTGTTTGTAACAGGGCACGTCCAGCGCTGTAACTCCACATCCACGCAGTTTTTGCCTCCACCTGTAAACATTTTAAACGATGCGCTGAACTATTCGGTACTACATTTACTGGTATTTCTTATAGGGTGTTGTCAAAATATTAAGCAGCGCCCCCCGTGACTTTCATGAATATACGTCTTTCCGCAGCCTCAACGCCATCCTAGCGGCTGATGACATTGTTGTCATCAGCCCGTCCTTCGTCCAATACTTAATCTTCGTCGGGGGTCAGCACCAGGACCTGTGGCACCTGGGGATTTCGGCTAGTGCACAGGAAAGGGCTGCCTTAGAAAGCAGACGAAAACAAATGTTTACTTCAAATTCATACCAGGAAATATCTAGTGTCGCGTGTCGCAAACATAGTTTCAAGCCAAGGTCTCAAGAGACCCCACTAACCGCAGGATGTAAGTGAGTTGGTTCCTCACGTTCTTCCATGAGGGCGAGCAACAAGGTTACAGTCAACAACGCTACCGTGCCCCGTTTGTTGCCGCCTCCCATCATTAGTTTATACGACCGTTGTAATGAGGGTCACGCCTCCACGCTGAGTAGCACTAGCTTCTAGAGTGACAGCTGATTGACACGAGTATTTTTCGGCATCTTGACATCCGGCTCTGCCACGCTTTTTGGAAGAGATCACCTTCAAGATAGTTGTAAGGTTGTGCGTCGCGTCAACTTCTTTGTACGATGAATTCGAAAGGTGGGATTTGAGCCTGTGCAAATGTCAGCGAGCGGCGCTGAGGAAACCGAATTTAGATTTTAGTATCTCCACCGTAAGCCTGCTTTATTAGTGCATGTGCTTCTAACTGGTGCGTCGGATACGCTAGAGATTGGCTGTTTAGTGCCCGCCTCGTCGAACGATCCAAGACCCGCAAACACCGGGTCTACCACGATACGAGACCTCCTTCTTCGTCTCCTTGGTCTTCCTCGTCCTCGGTGTCCGCCTGTGTCCAGCAGTTTTTTCCACTTACGTGTTTGCTCGTGCAAGTACTTGGCTTGACGCAGTAACCACGAAAACATACGTAGTTGCCCTCTCAGTGTTCCATCAAGATCCTGTCAACAATGCAGACGGAATGAATGCGGCTGCCGGTACCGTTTTCCAGCGTGTGTCTAAATGTCGGCAATTCGTAACGAATGAACAATACGTTTCACGAAGCACGATGCGTCACACTTGCTGGTGCGCTCTGCTGCACGGAGTCTACAGCAGTTCGCGGGCGCCTACGCTTCAGGTCACGCTTGAGCATTGCGTCCACCTGCACGCTCAATCGGTGCGTCTCCGGAACTGGTTTCTCTTGTGTGTCTCCTCAGGTGTGTGCAGCTGTACCTTGATTCGTCGCCAGAATAATTAAATACAGCAATACAGCCTTCAGGTTTCTGTCTCAGTAGAATGTGGAAGAACCACAAACAGCAGTGCCCTCCACGGCGATCACGATCTTATCAATGTGTCAATCTGAATTTGCCTCGCTGCTACACACCCGCTCACGCGCCTTTTAACATCCTGCATTTGGCATTCTGTATTCGGGAGACCGCTTGTCTATACACTGTAGTCGTACGGTGGTGTCGGTGGCTCGTGAGAAGAGTTCTTCTGCCGAACTCGGCGACCTCTCTTTGAAAACGATTAGCTGCCAAAAGTGAAATCGCGAGGCGTTCCGTACAGTTCCACCACATCCAAGCGTGCAACATTAATTCTTCTTAGGCGCCAATCTTTTACTCCATTTTCTTATGCTGTGCCTTCCACAGCGTATAACACTCCGGCCTACCGTCAGCTTCATAACTCGAAGAGACATGATGTGGTACAGATGTACACCACAGTTCCCCTGCCTTAACTACAAGCTCCATCGGCTTCGAGGTTGGCAGAGTTAAAATGCTGCGGCCTGGCTGCCTGCATTTCTCGTCTTCCACAATCCTGACGCTTCAAGCGTCCTCTCTACCTTGTCTCCATACAGGCATCAAAATATGACCTTGACAAATTGTGGTGTGAGAGTATTGCTGCTTGCTGAGCCCTTCACACCGTTCTCAGGCGTCAAGCACCTCGCTTCGGCGCACTTGCACCGCGTGCTTCTCTCTCCGTCCGTCTCACGTTTCCCCGCGTTCGCGCAGGAACTTGAACTCCTCAGCGAGTTATTCGGCAAGACATTTTATTCACGGTGTGGACACGTCGCTTGCTTCTGGGCAAGCGCAGCGCCTCCGCGGTCAAGGGAAAGGATCATCGAGGGACACGAAAAGATGGTCCAATAAACGAGCCTTGTCGAAGAGAGAACAGAATTACGCTGTTTCAAATTGTAGAAGATCATCGGAGACGGGCCAAAATCTGTAGTTCCTTCTGCACAATGTCGTGAAAGTCAGCGTGAATGAGCACACTGTTTTGCGCCCACACGTCGCTCAACCACGTCGCGTGGACCCTGAGTTCAATAGCTTTCATGTATCAATTCTCTAGCGTAAGACGCTGCTGGCACAGCTTCGACCAAAACTTCCGCTTAGCAAGGTCCCGCCCTGTGGGTCCTTACACCAGTGACACTGTTTGTAAAGCATCCTGCGTTTCAGAATTTGCGAAGCCCACAGTTAAGGTCAATCCTCCGCTTTGCAGGTGAGCTTTTGTCCACTGCCGGCGAGACAGGGCGTCCCAGTGCTGAATGGAACCTTGCATCCCTTTATATCCGTGTCTCCTCTACAGGTCAGGTTCCCATGCTCTTGCCGATTGAGGAATTGCTCAGAGAAATTCAGATTCGCGGCTCGTGGACCCTTACGCCCAGCTGTAAAAAGAAATTGAGACTTCCACTCAGGTCGCGCCAATTCGTCAGCGGGAAGGAGCCAGCTACGGAGTCGGAGATGATCTGGAATGCTGTTTTACTGCGTCCTAATTCCAGGGTCCGCCCGGTTCAACAGAGTCGAGAAATCCTGCATCTACTTAAGATTCAGTTCGTGGGCCTGTCCTCAATACGTGTTCTTCTGGAGATATTCTGCCTTGCTGACCAAGTCGTCTGTATAACGATGCTCAAGCCTCTACGCGGGCCCTCCTATTGATCAGGCGGGTGTTCTAATACACACCGATTCATAATGCAGGCCCTAAGTGATGTGCTGACAGATTGACACTATATATTTGTAGAACTTTGCTGTATACCGTCTGCCGCAGAGGTAGAGCCACTTTTGCTTTTAGTAGAGGGCAGGTGGTGGCTTCGACTGGGGCGAAAAAGAGCGTAAGGCTTAGCTTATCTTCGTAGAAGGCGATACACCATTCGCCGAGGCCGTAACCTTCACTGTAGTTCTGAACGCTACGCTTCGTCGCGCACCCGTAAATTGACCGGCCACTGCCATTGCGTGGTCCTAATTCGCCGCAACTCTTATATCACAATGCGTTCGTATTCATTCACATTACCAAGAACAATCTTTTTACGCATATCCTTTCCGTTCGCACGTACACAGTTTGCCAGTTGACTAGAGAGCTTCCGTTCTGCCATAGCACACTGAAGGCGCAAGGCCGGGGAGCAGACTGGCCCTGCGGCGTCCGAATAGTCGGAATATGTCCTCCACGCTTCGCACACCACAACCATGGTGCTGTCCGTACAAAGCGTTGACAGGGGCATTTAGCCCGCTACGTCTCTCAACTTGTGTCACCTCAATATGCAGAACGACTCTTTAGATGGCGGATGGCGGATCTGGCTCCCCTCGACCGATCTAACCTCTAATCAATCAGGAACATGGTTCCGGTGTTTCATGCGGCAGAATACCTAGAGAAACTGCACGCTCACTACAACCGACGGACAGCGAATTTGCAATAGTTGGCGTAAACGAACTCGTGACGTCTCGTCGCACGCGTGTCCAGGCATTATTACTTAAAAGTTCTCCCTTGCTAACTTACGTTGAATAGCAGCTCCGCTAAAGGTGAATGCAGATTAAGGCGGCTCTCGAAAGACTTGTTGTCCCTTTCCTATTTCGGAGCAATAAAATACGCACGTCAAGTACCGCCCCCGCTTTGGTGTTCATCCGTGCATCGTGCGTGACCAGCGTCAGCGACTTGTGCGAGCATTCTCGCGACGCAGCAACAGAAGGAGGCGCTCAGCAGCAAGAAGCGCATCCGACCAGCATCGTCTCCCGCACTCACGCAGAGCACGGCAATACAACCAACGCATTCTTACCATACAGAAACAACCTTGCAACTGCATGTCCAACGCCTCTTGTCTCCCTGATCATTCGATATCGGAACACACAAAAGGGCAGCGCAATACAGTTGGCGGTCTTCGAAGGCTGAATGGCTTTCAACACTGTCAGGCGGCTACTGGCAATGCTTTGCCGCACTGTGGTTGGCACCAGAAGCGAGGCTGTCGATGTTTGTAATCGCGCATCAAGAACGACAGCCCGCTGCCACATTGATCCGTAACTTGGAAGGTGAAGCATACACACTGAGGGCAGACTTCGCAAGTACCTCGGCACATGCTCGCTTTTTTGAAATGAGGGCGACACCTTGCTTACGGGTGAACTGCCAGTATCATGAAAAAGAATGCAAAGATGAGAGTGTATGCGTACCCATCTTCTTCAGGTAATACTCCAGGTGTGACACATTCTTTTATCTTGTCGACAACGCTGCTTCCTAATTCGACCTACCGCACTTCGAAGTTTGTCTTCAGCGATACCAGGGTAACTCGCAAAACACAGCAGCATTACGTCCATGCGGCTGTCACGGCCTCGAATTGACGCGGGCCAGAGCAACTTCCACCTTGTTTTGTATCTTCGTACTCCCTGCTCGCGACGTTCATTCAAAAAGGCCATGTGTCTTCTTTTTAAAAAGGCGAAGTTGCTGCGCACTGTTGTCCTGCACCTTTCCGTGCTCCGCCACATCTCGACGTTGACACCCTCCGCTTTCACCTTTCCGGGTCCCGGCTCGCGTAGACGCTCGAAAGCTGCAGGCTTGTCAAATTGTGACGTGTGCTTACGCAGACCCCCAGCCAAGGAAAGCCCAGCGAGCGGATTACGTCAGTCAATGGCAATATTACACACTACTGAATCGTGTGTCTTAGAGGAAAAGGTCGGTGTGACTCAGTGTCTAACTCTGTTCTAGACCGCCGCAGAGTGCACGTTGCGCCAAGCCAGTGTGGCTACTCCACGGCCACTGTCGGCCGCAGAACGCTTGCTTCTTGCAATAATTTCAGTGTTCATGGGAACACGAGTTTCTGCACACCAGCCCACTGGTACAAACTCTACGGAACAAGAAGCCCACCTTCTTCGCCACAAGCTGGAAGCTACGCTGCTCTTCTTTTTGTCCTCATCAGTACACGGTAGAGACAGTGGTGAATTCTTTCTTGCTGCTGTCTGTTTTCAGCACCGGGACGCAGGCGCCATTTGTGCATGTGTTGACTAGAGGCGTGTGTACCGAAGTGACACGCCACTTTCACACGATGAGCGTCTCCGGGGGGGATACAAAGTGTCTTTCAGCTTCGTGCCGTGAGACGTCGGAAGGAGAGGGAGGCATTCAGCTTTGCCGTTGCCGGGCTTTCAAACCTCCTGCAGAAGCTGGGATTGGAAGATGAACCATCTTTCAATTCAATGTCACAACTGTCAGGTTGGCAAATCGTCGTAGTGCATTGAAATCGAAAGGCTGATACTTCTGGACACTCTCCAACACTCGAATGCACCTGTCATCCAAAAGTGGCTGCACAGACTTAGTGTCGTGTGCCCAAACGCGGTGGTGCAAAATATTCGCCTTCGATCCTTCAGTGTGATCTCATTGGCCAGTCGAGTGCTTATCGATGCATGTCCCCACTATTTTGAGGTGTGATGCATGCTCGAGAGATAGCTCCGCTCTACAGCAGTTGCACGCATCACTCGAACACGTTCGCGTGTCGCTGAAAGACGAGCACGTAATGATCAAGTTTGATGAGCGCGCAGGTTGCCGCGCCGGTGGTGCAGCTTGTACGTCATTAGTGTCTAGAATCCCCAGCTCGGGATCTAGTAAATCACTCTGCGCTGTTTGAGATTCCTCATTCTTCCACAGGACATACGTCAGATTGCCGCTGCTGTCATTGCAGAATGCCCATCCTCAGGGCCTCGTCCCGAATTTGCGCTCATGCTCTTATTCGTTAACAGGAGTCACGTCAGCCAGCCTTCAACAGGGAGGTCAGTTGTGCATGAGTGCACATACGGCGCGTGTGTATGTCACGGAGCCTCTTGCCCAGGTCGCGTAGTTCTCACAAATATTGCAAAATAAGGCGCGCAAAGTGCACGAATAGGGTACTACGTGCTAGTTAGCTTCGTGAGCGACGTACGCTTTTAAAAGCCACTCCCACACACGTACGTCCGAACTCACTAAGTGCCGGAAATTCTGTAACACACACTAGGACTGCCCCCGAGATACCTGCACAAAACATGTAGACTGCAATACAACGTGACGACGACCGAGTACGACCGATTTCTGTTGGGTGCGCCGAAGCGGGCTAGCCACAACGAGAGCTGAGGAGGGCGTTATACCTACGTGGTGCTCCGGAGATTACTGTAATCTCTGGATAGTCGCCATATGAATTCTAAGTAATGTCTGCGGCAGGTGATAACAGTATTGTTGTCCAGTCACATATCTCTTTTGCGCAGAGAAGTTCCTCTGCATTGAGAGTCAGACCATCTGGTCCTTCAGTGGCGTTTCTTCAGTTTTACCTCGACAGATGCGTTACGGAGACCAGGTACCGCGTGAAGAAGTCCTGCTCCCTCATAGGAACGCCGTGTATCAGCGTGATTTCTTCTGCATACTACGTATTCAACTCTAACGGGTGCAAAAAATACGCTCAGTTTTGTTGACGTGTGTGCAACTCTCTGCCGTGTTCTGCACTACCACCTTCAGGTGTAGCCGCGGTGTCCACGTCAACAAGGCCTCTCTCGGCAGTGCATGAGCCCACGGCTCATAGCCGTGGGCTACGGGGGAGCCGAACAAGTGCTACGCCGAAAGGAAACCACTCAAGATCACAAAGAGACAGGACAAGACGCTGTTTTTTTCCCCGGTAATGGGTAAACAGCTACCCGTACCACGCTGTTGACTATCGTGGAGTGATACCTTTTGATCGTTGCCAAGACGCAGTAATAGAGAGCACGACGCTGGAGGCCACCACGATAGAAGCCCCCACAGCTTACTGTGAGTCTGTTTCGTACGACGGCAACACGACTACCACGAATTCACTTGCAGTAACTTCTACAGAAGTAACACTCCAAATTTAAAGCTACACGTTTGCAGAACCTTACTCCCTACTTGCTACGTGCAAACAATCAGGCACGCCGTGGCGAGACAGAAGAAGTCTCCGCCTCAAGCATCTTCGTACAAGAGTGTGAAGGCGCTTAATTTCCTTTCGGAAAGTGTACAATACCTTCTGAATCTCCTATTAAAGCCAGCACCAGAAATAAGCCACAAAGGAGCGCAGGCCATGGCCGTTTAACCTTGCCCTCTGCAATGGTGCTGAAAAATTCGGAAAGTCTTCTCATCGTGACGCGTTTGAGCATCTTGTACCAAAGCAGGAGGACGTCAAGTACGGCACGCACTGAAGGACGCCGCCTAGAACACTCCGACAGGCGTGGCGGTCTGCGGGTTCAGGCTCCGGTCGCACGGCTTCTCATTCCCAGTCACACAGGTTCCTCTCAATGTTGGACGCGATCCGGCTTGCAGCACGACTTCAGCTACGAAGAATACCGGAACTCGATCTTTGTTTCGTTCAAAGACTGGGGTCGTCGAGATATCAAAGGCCAGGAATCCACAAGAAAATCAGCTGAATCCTCAGTTTCCTTCTGTGGTTCTTCTTAAGGACATTGCATCGAGCGATGTGCAGCACGGGCTCACGGTGGCACGAGGTGTCAACTGAATCCGCCTATCAGCCAGCTCCACATTGGATGATTCGTCTGGTTAAGGGCAACACGTGCAAGACGCAGACAATGTTATCTTTCAACACGAGGAGATAACCAGAAGAATAACAATGCTAACGATTGCCCCGTTACCAACAGAACGCAACCTCCACCGAAAAATTACCAGCGCAACCAACAATTCGTCCGTCGTCTGACTTCGTGCCCGCATGCGCTATGGTGGTATTGTGGCCGATGCATTTCAGCCGTAAACGACAGTCCACCTTCATTCTCAGCCAGGACAAGGCACCGCTGACATGTGACATGCCGCTCCACGCTTTTAAGTTGGAGAGTCATTTATGGTGGCAGGTGAGGTGAGCGCGCCGTTAGGGGATTCACGTTGTGACTGTCCGATATTTTACCGAACACCCATGTTGTAGAGGATTCGCTGCATAGTAATTGTATGCACGATAGGAGTACAATCTGTGCTCGTGTGAGGAAGAACTGGTTCCCTGGATCACAATTTGCCTTCTTTTCATGTGCGGGGAAGGCGCGCAGGTAAACAGAGCCGGCCGCAACACGGCACATTCTACGCATACAATCGCGTGCTCCTCCGCTGGTGCGGACGCTGCAGCGCGTTTTCCTACAGTGAAGTAGTTGTACCCCCAAAGAAAGACTTTTACGTGACTCCATGCACAACTGCAGCCTTTTGCATGCAGACCGAGCGAATAACGCACGATAATTAGCGCCCCCAACCGCAACGGGCACACAGCTACCTGGTACAGGAGCGCAATGCCGCGTCGTCGCTCGCTCGCCTGCCAGCAGAAGGCTGATCAAACAACGAAGCACTACGTGGCGAGATGAAGGGACGAGGGACTCAGCCACGAGGTTGACATCGCCCGTCCCGCAGTTGCACTGAGAATCAGAAACATTCGTCCTTCTTTGTGGTGTCAGGACTGAGCGCGCTACCTTGCGTACCGTCCTCAGGCAGTGGGGCGGCGTTCGGTAATGCATCACACATCAACTGTATTGGTCTGCAGAATTGGGGGGGGGGGGGGGGGGGGGGGCAGCTGCTGTCTCTCTAGAGCTGAAAATGACTCTACCGAAAACGGCATGCGTACATGTGGATTCTTGTACGCCTGTGCGGACGTGCGTGTATGATGTTTACTCATTCTGTATCACCAGCAACCAAATTTTGGAATTCGAATTCGTACTGTGCACACAGTCGATTCTGTCGTCATGCCCGTTAATCGTGGGTATTCGTAGAACACCACAGTATGAACCTTTAACGGCAGGTTCACCACAGAGGTCGACTCGCTGAGGAAGCGCCTCATCTGCCACCAAAAGCGAGATTTCCACATCAGTGTGGGCAGCGGTACGTCACATGTCAGCGGTCGCATGTTTGCATTGGCTGAGAATGAAAGTAAGCTATCATTCATGTCTGAACTTTATGGACAATGATAGCACCATAGCGCGTGCGGCTCCGAAGTCAGGCAATGATGGGATTGTTGATTGTGAAAGTAATTTTCCCGTGAAGATTGCCTTCGGTTAGTGACGAAACAATCGCTAGGACCGATACACCCTTGTCGTTGGCTCCTAGCTTTGGAAGACAATGCTGTTTGCGTGTTGCACTTGTTGAGTTTAAGTGTGATATACAGCGAGTGTTGTAGTGGCTGGCAGAAGGAAACACCCCATGCTTCCTCGAGCCCGTGTTACTCATCCCTCCATGAAGTGTCCTAAAGGAGAACTATAAAAGGAAACTGAGGATTCTGCTAACTTTACTGATGGATTCGTGGCCTCTCGGATGCGTCTTTTCTTTCCGAGTTTCTGGACGAAATAAAAATCGAGTCTTGGTATTGTCAGCCGCTGGTGTCCTTGAGCTGGCTGTGTCGTGTACGACATTGAGCGCAGAGATGTGTGAGTGTGAACAAGAACCCGTGCTGTCGGTGCGTGAACCAGTAGAGCGCCGAGCCTCTCGTATTATCCTCTGCATCAAGAATCGTGTCTAGGGGCAATCTTCATTCTGTGTCGTAATTTGTGTCCCATAGCTCTGGGACGGGGTTCGATGGCTTTCCGCTGAGAAGGCATCCCGGTTCTTTCAGGACGACTACGGAGCGCAAAGTAAAACGGCCGTGGCCGGCGCCCACTCACGGCTTACATTTTCTACTAGCGTCACCGGAAGCACCGGTTGAAGTTGCACATTTTCAGAACGACAACTATCACACTACCGCTCTTCCGCGAACACCTTTAATAGTAGCAGATTTTTTCGCGCTTGCCAGCACATGCCTGACCGCTTACGTTTAGCAGGTACGGGGTTGCAGGCTGTAAAAAGTTTACCAGCAAATTTGAAATTTCACCCCCGTAAGATTTGTTCAGCCAAGAGGAGGCAGCGGGCTTCTGTATGGAACAAAGATACAACACGCCGTGGCAGTTCCTCTTCTGGGGGCCTCTACTGCATCGCGCTCCATCACAGTGTCTCGATAAGAATCAGAAAATACTGTCACGTAAGAGGCAGACCATCGGGGCCAGGTGACACTTATTCATTCGCCGGAGAGATAACGTAGCGTGTTAGCGTGTGGCGATATGGTTCAGACGAGTATTCGCTCGGTGTGGCACACGTCTGGGTTCCTTGTCGACCATGAATCAAGTACTGTCAAGGGAGGCAGTTTTCATGTGGAGGTCTCCGCTACACCTGATGACGGGGGCGCAGAGAGATCTGTAATGCTGCCTGCACGCATACAGAGCTGAGCACTGCTTTTGCCCCCCGTAGTGTAGCGCGTGTCTCACGCAGATGAACTACGCCGCAGTACAGCGATCTGACAGAGCCAAAGGACGGGTCCCCGCGGTGTCTCGTGGTACGCGTAGTTCGGGTTGAAACTGCTAAGTTCCATTCAGGGAAGTAGCGACTTGGTCTTGACTGTAGGAGAATGCTTAAATTGCGCCAAGAAGTACAGGAGCGGCACAGAGCTTTGTGCTACCAGCTGTCGTACAGACTGAACAGTGGCCCGGTTCGACGATGACGGTTTCCCCCATCGTGAGTATGCTTTGCTCACTTTCAGCGTCACACAGATACCGGCTCGTGCTTGACTGTTGCCATGTTTCACTATCGTTCAGAATCCACGTCTCTCACTGAGGTATCTCGCAGGAAACCGCAGTGTGTCGCAAAGACTTCTCGTCAGATACAGACGTCGAACGCATGTGTGCCGAAATGGATTTGCAAAGTGTACGTTATCAAACTGGTACTCCAAACACTATTCGTGCATTCTGTGGCACGCCTTTATTTACTGTACTACTGAAGAGTATGTATGGCACTGACAAAAGTCTCTGCAACGTCCACGACCCATATGCACGGACAGGCGCGCCCGCTGAAGAGACCCCCGCATGAGTGATGGCTGACGTCGAGGTTGTTAAGGAATGCCACCGAGTGTGGGGGCAAGTATGAGACGGCTTTAAGGGGCCCATTTGCGGTGGTGAGAGCGCTAGCGTCACGAATGTCCTGCCGTGCGGTGTGAAGCACCAGCTCAGCCACACGGCCGTAAGAGATTATGAAGACAGAAAAGGCTGAAAATGAGACCCTCCTGCAGTGTAAGGTACAGAGGCGGCGCTTCCATCTTTCTGCTTGTGATACTCGAATAGAGGTTCCTCGATATCCAGGGACAGGCAGATACCCGAGCTACATGTTTGGGTGGTGCGTGCAGCAGCTGTACGCACCAGCACACCTTCGGAGCGACGGTATGCTGCCGGGGCACAACATCATTTCAAAGTTATCCAGAAGCAGCACTTCTCTCGAGCAAGGACCATACCGCAAAATGGTGAGGACATGCATCGACAAACAGGCGGCTTCCCAGCGAGATCACACTGGTCAATCGAAGGCGCACATTTTACAACACCCCTTTGGGCACAATACGCTAAGGCTGTGGAGCCGCTTTTGGATAAGGGGCGCCTGCAAGTGATGGAGAGATATCCAGAAATGTTAGCCTTTCGATATCAATACGCTGGGACGATTTGTCAACCTGACAGTTGTGACAACGTGTACGAAGCTGGTTCGTGTTCTAAGACCAGCTTCTGCAGGAAGTCTGAGATCTCGGCAACCGCGGAACTGAATGCCTCCTTCTCCTTACGGCGTCTCACTATACGAAGCTCAAAGACAGTTTGTACCCCCGCCCAGAGACGTCTACCGGGAGAAAGTGGCGTGTCACTTCTGTAAAAACATACGCCTCAGGTCAACACACACGTAAATGGGGCCTGCGTCCTGGTGCTGAAAACAGACAGCTGCAAGGAAGAGTCTACCGCTGTTTCTACCGCGTATTGATGAGTACAGCAAGAAAAGGGAGGTGATTATCCTGTGGCGTTTTCAGTGCACCTGTGCAGCGTAGCCAGCAGCCTTTGGCGAAGGCGACGTGCTTCTTGTTCCGTAGAGTTTGAACCAGTGCGTCGGTTTCTGTTGCACCTGAACACTGAAATTCTGGCAAGAGGCAAGCGCTCTGCAGCCGACAGTTGCCGTTGAGGAGCGACGCTGACTGGGCGCAGCATGCACTCCGTCGCAGTCTATATAACAAGCTTAGACACTGGGCCACACGGAGCTTCTCCTTTAGGACACCCAAACCAGTGTCCAATATTGTCATCGGCTGACGTAACCCACTAACTGTTCTCTCTATGAGGGACCTGAGTGAACACACATTACAAGTGGAATTTTGGGATCGTCGCTTGCAGGAGATGATCTTGCCTTTACTGTTAGATGAACTTATGGCGGGAGGGGGCCACGAGGAGACGTCCTCTCACCACTTCAGTGTCACTGCATTACGTAGAGGCTATTATATGGCGTACGCCTTGGGTGCGGTCTCTCAGTGGTGTTTTCGGCCTTTTTTCAAAGGCTCACAGTTCACGACTCATATAGTTATCTCTGCGGAGAATCCGCAGAACTGTCCCACCCAAGAAGCGAATGGGATAAGAGCAATGCGGCGTCACGTGCCGGCAATGCGGCATCCAATGGCAGAGATTACGCTACACCGTAAACCCAGTGTTGTATTCTCTATTCCTCCCGCTATTGTAAGTGAGGGACCAACTGTCAGTGGGTGGAAAACCGTCCTGCCGCACGGCAGATGTCCATCCGTCCTACGGATATGCACTCGCTTAGAAGCCGTTCACCATATAGGCTCGGACAGAGTGAGACGCAGATGTGTGAACCGGCATCTGAGAGCATAACAGTGTCCCACAGGGAAGGACAGCGTCTTCAGTCTGAATCGCTCTGGTGGGTCGCAGCTGGTGCTTCACAAACAAACTGCGAAAAAGTGAACGGCATTTCTAGCCGCGCGCCAGGACTCCTCTGGCGTGGATCCATCGTGCTCAGCGGTATGCAAAGACTGCCGAGGCCAGCAGAAAAAAATTCAGAGGGCGAGAACATGATGGTGCAGCCTGAAAGATCGGACGGACACCGAGTAGTGTAATTATGTGGGAGCAGAGCGGACCTTAGAGGACTTCCTACCGTTCGCATTCGGAAAGGTCAGAAACGAGTAAAGCGAAAGGTCTGCGACTAAGACAAAATTCCTTGTTATGGCGGGTAGAGCCCAGGAACAAAAGGAATGTCCTTGGCTGAAATGTGCAGAGACGCGCAAGCTGGATGCCGCAGTGGTTTGGGACGGCGTCCGCAACTGTCGCAATTCTACTCCCATCCGGAAATCCATGACCACAGATCGTTGTGTTCGTTGATGGGCAAAGGCAGACAAGGGATGAAAGAGACGACCGTAGCTCCGCATTTATGTCGATGGAGAGCAGGTACATTTTACAGGTACGTCACTACATCAACGCAGCAATGCCCTGTCTGCAGAGGCCCGAGAAGCACCAAAGCGAAGCGACGTGGTACTGCGGTGCAGCCATGACAAGGAGGTACGTATACATTCCGAGGTATGACTTCATTTGCTTTGCGAGGCTACTTCGGGGCACGGCGTCTCGCGCAGGGGATGGCGAGCTGATTGACGGCGGTGCGGACGGGATTGTATTACGAGACGCTAGACATCTGTACGAAAGAGCTGTTGCCGCGACCACTATTCGACGAATTCGCCGAGCAAGTGGGAAGCATTGTGTGTTGCGAAGTGGAGTAATGTGGAAGCTGTTTTCGGCGTTGCACACCAGGCCACTCGAACCAAGGTGAACGAACTGAGGGATTCGTCTATAGGGAAGGGGCAGCCAGCGATTCCAATTGTATACGAAGGAGGCAAGGGTATGCTGACGCAGCCGTAATGTAGGAAGAAGGCGTCACGGATCAGGGGTGATTTGACGTGGTTGAGATTGCGGAGGTTATCTGTGCAGGAGGCGCTTTGTGCTTGTGATAGAAAAGCGTGTCAAACCGTCTGCGCAGAGCATCCGTAATGATGGCAGTACATCACGGTACGTCTCAATGGTTTCCTGTACTGCCGGTCCGTGTTGTTAAGCGTCATTCCGTCCCTTAGGCAACCGTGAGCACTGCATACACTCCAAGGAATAGTCTCGAGCAGGTTGCGACGTCGGTCACTACTTGTCATTCTGCCAGTGTCCAGCTGACTTGCGTCAAACAGGGTATACTAACATGACACAGGCAATACCTATTTACGTTGGGAATTCGAGGGCGCAAGAATCCGTGGCACATCACGTTGACCAACGAAAGTCGGCGACACACCGGAGTGGGAAGGGGATTTATGATTTCATCTGCAATCGGAATGAGGTTTGCATGCAGGGGTCGTCGCTTGCAGAATGCCGTGGAGGAGGGACACTGAATGTTGGATGGAATGTTGGGGGCAGGAGGCCCCGTGAAGACGATACATCAAATAAAGAATAGAGGATTGTCGGTTTCTTGCGCGCGGTCGCTCACTGCGGTGTTCGGATTGTTTCGTAAGAATCGTTACTCACGGTCAAAATATTTTAGCAGGGCGGAGACCGCGTATAGAGTGTACGGCGAATAGCGAGTTGCGCGTGCGCATTGTAGCGTCGTGAATCTGGAATGAGTGCTCCGATTGCAGAGGAAAAGCTATGCTTTAGAACCCAATAGCCTACACAACAGAATCAAGCAGAAGAGGGCAGAAGGCCATCTTGTCGCAAAAAGGCAGTGATAGCTTCCTTTAAATGAAAAGTTGCTGATCAGGAGTCGTTCACCAGGTCGCTCTCTAGGGAGTACAGGGTAGACACGTGGAGCAGAACACGAGAGCGAGAGTAGCCATATGCAGGCATCACAGGTCAGAGCTATGTAAAGCAAGAAATTCCTGCATCCGACGCATAGACTCCGAGAACATGGACAACTTCTTGGGGTGAATTTTGCAAAGGTGCGCGAGATGCGCGCGGCGGTGGTTTGGTACACGGCGTACGGTAATCGTCACAAGTCTACTGCTCGGAGATTCACGATCACAAGTCATTCTGTTTCGTGGTGTACGGAAACAGGAAATGGATAGGGGATAGTCACACAGGGCCGCATTCATGATGTTGGAGAGCACGTACACCGTAGAGATATGTCAATGCTTCAACGCAGGCATGTCCTCTTTGCGGATGCTCGTGAAGCAACAGAACAAAGCGATCTGGAAATTCAGTGTCACAATAACAAGGAAGTACGTCCACATCCCACCGTGTGTCTTCGTTTGCTGCTAAACTCTACTGCGCGCCACCGATGCTTGTGTGTCTGATGGAAAGTTGACTGCGCATACGGAGTAGTACTCTACTGTGCGCCACCGAACCTTGTGCATGGGCTAAAAGGCTGACTGCGCGTATAGAAAAGTGCAGATGGAAATGTGAAATGAGATGGTACACGCGAAAGACCTGTCATGTCGACCGCTACTTGACGAATAATCCAGCAGGTGAGTTCACCGGACATCCTGGGTGATGCGAAGTGAAACAATGTAGACGATGTCCCCGGCGCTGTACACGAGGTTACTCAGAAGACATGAGCAAGCCTAGGGATTCGTTTGCAAAGAGCAGGATTGCCGGCGACTCCAGCGGTGCAGAATGAGAGGAGTGAATGGTGACGTAGCCGTAATTTGGTAAGAAGGCGTCAGGGAACTCGGGTCATTCGACGTGGTTGTCATTGAGGAGGATATCCGCGCAGGAGGCGCTTTGGAAATGCTGGAGAAAAGGGTAGCTGTGCGGGTCAGACAGTCTGCGGGAGACAACGATAATGACGGCAGTAAATTTCGTCCGACGTCATCGTTTCCGACACGACCTCTCCATAATTACCGACTGCGCTCTTCAAGTTCGTTGGTGGGTTGCGAGTGTGCACGCCGTTATGCGTCATTCCGTCGCTTAGACAGCCGGAAGCACTGCAAAAAAGAAACGAACAAGGAACATTCTCCAGGTTGCGACGTCGGCCACTGCTGGCTCGTCGTCTGCGGCAAATGTTGCCTTGTGTGGAAACGTTACAGGTAATGCGCATTCGTGTCGTGGACAAGAATGCGCAATGACGGCACTTCGTCGTGACTGGTGAAGGAAGCGGTCCCTGCGGAGTCGGAAAGGAATATCTGATTTCATTTGCAATATGCGTGACGTGTCCAGTTAGTTGCCTTCATCTGGAGAGGGTGGTCGAGCAGGAACAGTGTTGGAGGAGACGGGGACCTGAAGACGACGTGTCACGACTTCACAGACGCCTGCATTAAATAGGCAATGGAGGATTGCATTTGTCTTGAATTCTGTAAGCCAGCGATGTTGTAACGCTATATCACGATGAGGTCGCATAAACGTTGTGCCACAGATAGCGGGTGGCAACAGGAAAATAGAACGTTGCGAGGTCAAACGGCAAAGAGCACTCTAGGCTGTAAATGCAGCGCTGTATACATTCTCCCGCTTCATGATATATGACAGATCAAATAACAGACGGAGACGGTGAATCTGATGCAGGGACGCAGCTGTTCCTTTCGTTGCATGGAGAATCGCTAAGCAGGTGGCGTTCATCCTGCAGCAGTCGAAGCAGTATAGTGTAGACGCGTGCAGCAGAATATGAAAGCAGGAACAGCCTTCAACAATGCAGCTCACAAGTGTTGGAAAACCACCATGTCCCGTCGCCGAATGGAAGGAAAGCGCCGTCGACCAGTGGCTGTGGTGGGTTGCAACACGTTGTTCACAAGGGTGAGCGCCAAAAAATCACCGTCATGTTCAGGTGTGTGCCAGATTGCCTGGGAGGTGGGTACATAGTGTTCTGTCGTGTGCAACGAGCAGCGAGACGAGACTAGCAGAAGAAATGCAGAAGGGGAGAACCTAATGGTGTAACCTGGGAGGTTCAGCAGCGGCCGAATAGTCCAATGATGTGCGGGTGGGTTATACCTCCCCGGTGGATTTGTTTGCGCCGGCGTTCAGAAAGATCAAAGCTATACTACACAAAAGGTCCACGAGCGATACGAATTCCCCGCTTGTGGCACATAGCTATCGAGGACAAGGACACGTTCGGTACTTCAAAAGCAAGAAGAATGTCGTCGACAGACGAGGAGAGAGGCGAGCAAGCTATGCGCGACCGTTGTAAGGAACGTCCTCTGCCCTACTCAAAACGTCTACAGCTATGCGGGAGCCTACGGTCACGCATCAGTACGCTTGAGCACCAAAAACAACTGAAGGGGGAAGAGCGATTATGCACACAGGTCTGGGACTACGCTGATGGGCACCGTGTGCAACCTGCAGGTGTGCCACTCTTTCGAGGGGACGTCGTCCTATACGTCGCATGCGCGGGGGTCAGTGGCGTCACCCACCAAAAGTCAGAGCGAAGTAATCTTGAAATGAGTTTTCACAGTGGTAAGCAAACATATATACATCCACACCTGATATTTCCTCTGCTTCTGGAGCATACTCGACAACACGGAATCTGTGTATATCAGTGAGGAGCAGACTATCCGTACTGGGTAATGCTGAACGGGTTTGCAGAATGGAAATGTGAATGTTGTGACAAAGGGAGACTCTTCACGGTCGATACTTGTGACGAGAAGCTCAGCAAATGATGTTAACGGGGAGATTCTGCATTCACAAACGGAGACATATACACGCCATTGTCCGCCACGTCCCTCTCGTGAGATAGGCTGGAGATCAGCGAGACGACCGATACTCTTGTAGTGAAGGGAGGGGGCTGGCATTCACGCCATGCAGCAAGGAGCTTAGGCTGCGGTGGCGCAGCCGAGAAATGAAAAGAAATCGGCAAGTGCTATGAGTGAATCGGCGTGGCTGTGCACAAGAATGGTGTCTCCCCAGGGACGCCTCTGCGCTGAACTTCTCCCATGAGGTCTGCATGCCGAAGAGGTCGAGTACTAATTGTCCAGGGACTTTTTCGCAGCATTTGGTGCGAAGTAGTAATTTCGTGCCACATCGGGATGCGAATAGCGGGAACCATGTGAAAAAAAAGGCTTCTGTTTCGCAGCGGCGAGCACTGCACACACGGGAGGAGCACTCAATAGTCTAGGACTCATGCCCTTCAAGCCAGACATACGTGAGCCACCCCGCACTACATTTTTGTTCCGTGAATCGCGCTTTCATTCTCCAGTGCTACTTTGATCTTCCGATCCATAGCAGACCCAAACAAAGGGCATGGAAGGCGGGAACAACACGATATCTCTCACCACACTTTGCTTGTTGCAGCACACTGTGAAGTATCGTGCTATTTTGGTTAGACGAAAGCGTTGACAACTAACCATGGAGTAGTTCTGAGCACCCCGTACACCAAGGCGACATGAAGCGTATCAGTAGACATGCAGTGGTCCACTCCGTCATGCTGCACCATCACACCGAGGCAGGCACGATTGGTAGCAGCACCACAGTCGAGGTGCTTGCTCCAAGAGGTATAGGCTTTGAGTTTCAGTTTGCGTCTCGCTCTTAGGGTACCCTAGAGGTGCGCCACCACGCATTCCTTTCCACACATTGCACTTTAGCGGTCGTGTAGACATGCATCTGTCCACAGTCGCTTTGTACGCAAAGAAATGTACTGTGGAAGAATCACGCTGTAATTGTAAGCCGCTCGCAGCGGCCAAGGCTTCAAGCGTAGTAGCCCCAACTACGTTGGTCATGTGCCAACAGTTTCCCATCTGCAACGTCAGGCGCAGAAAAACGGCTGTCTGCCTCACAGTCTCTCTGCCACCATATGGTTCGCATTTGTCGGAACCTCAATCTATATGTTGCCGCTAGTATTAGATGCCTGTCATTCGAGTCAGGGCTACTCGAGGCAGTCTACACTGCACACCTGCATTTCGTGAGTCGCACACTCCTCCTCGAATGCTAGTTTGACGCCGTATCCACAACGTTTTTCCCTATCTCACCACTACGCGACGAGACGTTTGAACTCGCCCTAAAGTCACACCACGCAAGACGCAAGCGGGCGATGCCTCACGACTGCCCCACCGCGTGCTGAAGCGCTATGTAACGTAGACGGACATCACATTCACCCGCAGTCGCGTGACATTTTCCTACGCAGTGAACGAGTATCTCTCTGCACGCTGCTGCTGACCTCACGACAGTCGCACCGTGTTGACCACCAGCAGTCAGTGCCATGTTGCCCACGTACCGCAGATTCACTGTCGAACTGCGGCATCCTCATTCCAGCAGCACATCAATAACGTTTTGTCCGGTCAACCAAACTGGTCATTTTCTCAACAAGCTCAACCTGTTATGCCTTAGTACTGTCCATCACAGCAGAAGCTACAAAGAATCGCCACAGGTTTCTGGATTCAAGGCCCTAACGGAAATGTGTTTATCGCCTCTTGCTCTTCCACGAGCGCCGCAGTTCGCGTATCTACCCACCACAGGCGTCCGGACAACACAAACATTTGCCCGTGTATGCGTCTGACCTCCTTGGCGTGCGGTACATATCCTTCAAAAAAATATCTGTGGCTGCACGTCATTTATGACCGTAGACGATTACTACCTTTTGCATACGTCCGCAAAGCACAATCTCTGCATCTACATGAAGAAGGGCCGAGGCCGTGTCCCTCCTTCGATTCTACCCGCACTAATTAGTCCACTGCACATGCGTACAGCATTTCATTAAAACTCTGTGTGACGGCAACTTAATATAGGTAGACGGAGACGGAGTTCACATGTAGACAGAGACACAAATATAGCTGTCACCGAAGGTTGCACGAAACTCCGTCTTTATCGTAGAAACCATACACCTACAGCACAGTTTTTTCTTTGCCGTGGAGGGCCCGACCAGGCTGGAGAGGTGGGAGTCGGCACAGAAGTTCTGTTCTGATTATATTCATGATTTTTTCTCCACGCAAATAATTCCAAGAGAGAGATTGGAAATGGCGTGCCTCGGTGAAACTATTGGATGGTCGACACTGCCCACTAGGTCAGGACAGAAGACGTTGTAAAGACGACTGAGAGAAAATCTGCAGGGAAGCCACGGAAAGACGTTGATGTGTAAGGTTGGACAGTATCCGAACATATCGCAGCGTCGGAACAGTTGCGACCGTCATAGAGGTACAGAGATCGTGTCAAATACCGAAGCGGTGCAAATTACAAACATGGGTGCCCATGCAGACCGAAAAAAGCCTCCGGGCGCACCTCTAGGGTTAGAATCCTGAGCACGTTGGAACAAGCGACCTAAGTTACGGGTAAACGCAATTCGGCCTGAGACGGCGTCTTGCCAAATTAGATGCACTGTCACTATACCTACTCAAGAACACCAGCACCACCGTATATCCCGTGAGATGCTTCAAGTACGATCTTGTTACACCCAAACTTTTACGATGATTTAACAACGTTGTACAGTGAAAAATAACAGATGTCCTATCGTGAGAGCTGAGGGGGAAGATAGAAGTTCCACGTAGATCTGGAATCACCAGCGTGCGCCGCTAAGGCATTCAGCCAATGCACCGTTGCAGGAAGAATGCCCAATGATATACGTGATACCTTTCATTTCACTTCCCGCAAATTATACAACGGATTGCGCACCATTGTTCCGTCTGGCAGGCAGTGACATTATGCTGTAACAAAAAGCGTCACGTCACTGCAGCAGCTCACATTTGACTGGATGGTGACATCCATTGCTGCCCCTGTTGAAGTTTTAACACCAGTGGGATGGTGGGTTTCTCACATAATTTTACCGCCATCACTGGGAAGGCTGCGTCACCCATCGTATATGTTGTCCGAGCGTAGACGGTTATAGGGCTAGCCTTGGCTCAACTGAAGTCCCACAGGACTCGTACAACCGAGTTGGTGCCGCTGGTGTTCGACAAAATGTTTCGACACTCTTCACTGCTTGCGCAGGACTGGAACCACCTCCCACGTCCAAGGCAGTGTCTCATATCTTCACACGTAGTCACAAAGTAGACGCGTACACACGAGTGCCGGCCGACGCAAAAGTTGCGGCGGTTGACGTGAATGAAATGCACTGCAATGGGGACGATTGCGAACCTGTGCAGTTGACGATTGTAACACGTGCATTATCACGTTTTCTCGCCATCGCCTCAACTGGCACTCTTTCGGACGAATTCAAAGTGTGCGGCATAACACTTAAATTGCCCAGAGTCTCGGTCTATGCGTTTTTGTTCTCCTACACTCGATTTTAGACCGCTCAGGTGAATTCACGTAGGACACCGCGTTGTGACGTGGAAGTTCTGCCTTTCCTTGATTTCAAAACTGTCTTTCTGCAGTCGACTCCTACTGAAACGCTGGACGGATTTACACTATTGAAAAGTTGTAGAACGCTCAAGTGGGATGACTCGAATTCCTGCACGTGTGAAGTACATCTCTTGTTCCTACGTGTGTCTGCTTCCAGCGGCCGTTCCACAATGGAGCACGATTACACGCGCAGCCGCCCAATCGCGACAGTCAGTGTGACAGTTCTGCTCTCATCTTCAGCGCACCTGCTGTGTCAGCCTAGCATTGTCCCGGCATCGCCAGGTCGGTCCACTGCTGACAGCTGATTATAAGCGACTGGTGCGAGACAGCGGTTCCTAGTATGCTCATTAAAACGAATGCTGTTTAACTTGCCCCGCTTGCACTACCTGCGGGCAGACTGTTACAGCTGGGTGTGAAATTAGTTGGAATGAGTTAAGAGTCGGAAACAGCTCGTTCTTTTCTACTGTCACAGAGTAATTCATTTTGCGCGTAGTTACATCTGTAGGACTTACTGCATCGCATCGCATAGGTTGTTTCCTTGTCTGCGTTCCCACTTCAGTATGAGAACTCTCCACGCCGTCTGCCTCGGAGCGGCGGTCGAAGGCGTGGCATGCACGGTGCCCGCGAAGTGAGGGGGGGGCACGAATAATGCTCAAGCGCTAGAGTGCTCCCTCGCAACTCCGCACAAGAATAGGCTTTCATTCCACGCAAGAAGGCACGTCTTCATTCGCAATTACCGGCACCGTAGATCTCGTCTTCATGTAGATTCGTCCTGCCATGCGTATTTGATGAAACGTACATCATCTGTGGTACCGGACAGTGCTCTGATAGGACAAACAGCCGGTCTTGCTGTCGAAGAATTCATACACACACAGGTATAGCATACGAGGAAATGAAAATGTGCGATGGCCTCTTCATGTGTGTGCGTGAACTAGTTCTGCGTACGCACTGCGTTCTTGAATACTGTTCCAATGTGTGCGACAATCACAGGTTGCAGTCGTGTGTGTGAACCAGCTAAAACGGGACGAAAGAATACGTACGGAGAACACCTACAAAACACCATTCAGTCCTCGCCACGTCCTCTTCACGCATTCATTGTGCAATGTCGACTTGTTAGTTGTTGCGTTTCTCTGTCGAGTGTTTACTACTATTGAGTATTTTAAGTAAACGGAAGAGCCAGAGTCCTCCTGTACTAGAGAACTCGTCTTTCGTTGGAACGCTGTTTAGTTTTTCAAGGCTCGCAGGCTTGCGTACAACATTGTGTTTCAACGACCACCAGGTCGGACAAAGGTAATCTTGACGAGGCCGTGTTCCCACAGAACGACGCACCAGTCATCAATATTGTCTGGGTTGATTACACCTGAACACGGATTCTCTCTACGCATATTTCTGGTTTGTACCGGGCATTTCTGCCTGGTGTGGAGCTTGTCGTGCCGCGACGCGCGTGCGGCAGCCCGGTGTGTTTAGCACTGTGCGAATTCACCGGGCTGGACCAGCACGGCTCGCAGTAAGGAGGCAGTCCAGTCTCTCCAGTACCAGGTGCACGCACAAGGCTGGACCGTCGATGCACGTGCTAACCAGGCTGTCCAGTTCGTCTAGCGCCATGCAAAAGCACAAGGCAGCATCACCGCGGCGCGCGCTAACCTACGCTTCATTTATCACACTAGCGGCGGTACTAACTCTGGCAGGTAATGATGAGAAGCGCGTCGTGGATACTTACCGAACAGACGGTCGGCCCCACTTCAAGAGCACGCCTATGATAATGTAGCATTCTTGTTGCCCACTGAAGAGCAGTCAATTAGAAGGCCGGAGCGGTGGGGGGATGGATGTGCGGCTAGTAGCTCTGCACAAAGATGCCACGTCGCACACGAATTGGAAACTTCTTTGTTGTACTCGAACTGCACACTTCTTCACGCTTACGATGCGGGCCACTGACGCTCAGCGTACAGGCGGCAAGGTGTTGCACAGCGTCTCGCATCGAACTCCACATTATACCACTTTTTCAAAGGTAGCGGTGGGTGACCTTAGGGTAGGCATATCGTCGTCGAACGAAACAGCCTCAAGGTAAGTTTAACTGAATCCCAAGGTGCTGCCTTCCTGCGCTGTGCCTCATAGAGTTTTGGTAAGGAACAATATCCTTCGACCTGTGACAATCACCCAACAAATCATGTTGCACCGTAGCCCCGACACTTCTGCGGAGAGAAAAGCTAGCTATTCTCTTTAGTACTACGCTTAGGCGCTTCTTCCTTCAATCTGCACGTCAGTTTTCGTCATGATCCACGAAGCAGGCACCTGCGAGGCGAGCTGTGTTGACGATGTCGCTGCTACACCTTGAGATGTGCGAGAAAGATGCAGCAATTTGCTCAGTACGCTGTTAGGAAGATGTGGACACCGCGTTCGCGAGCAGTCGTCTAAAATATATTTCATGTTTTGCAGACACGGCCCCGTCCCACTGTTAATGGACAGTTCCCGCCACTCACGGGACGACACGGGCGGCTTGAAGGTGTCCCCAACCATACGCTTCGCTCGAGTGGGCACTGCGTTGGTCCACAAGGTGCAAAGCGGTCGAATCCTAAATGCAAACTCACGCTTGAAAGCAGAAGGGAGAAGGTTGCGGGAGCCGGTGGCCTTGACAGGCTTTTTTTTTCAGAATTACTGAATCCAAGGCAACTCCTAAGCAGTTTCCGGTGCATTTTGCGACGGACCTGCCTCTGTTATACAGCACTTGCACAAATAGAGAGGTGGGGGCGTCAGAAGCTTTCTTGGCTGCCCTGTTGTACACGGGGACATGCACAGGTGATCCGGCCGCCACGTGTGAACGATGATCGTCGCGGGGTTTGTAGTGTCCGTGAAGCATCAACGTTGGACCAAATAGATGGTACGTCTCTGGGGTGTTCGCACTCGTGTTTGAATATTGATCGGAGTGTCAAGGCATATTGAAGCAGCCGTCTCGATCTCCTACCGAGTCCGCAACCGGACGCGTCTGTCTAGAAAAACAACGCTGAACGATTGAGCTGGTAAGCTAGATGTCTTTTCATGAGCCACTGACACACAGGAAGGCGCAACGATGAGATGTAATCACTCAAAAGCAGCCACGTCAACATAGTGTTGAGGTGACGACGCTTTATACAATGCCAGAGTAGGATAACCACCCGGATTTGTAGGGGACGCTCGGTCTACGTAAGGTGGCGTAAGCGTGTATGCGGAGCACACGCCCGAAAGAAACGGCTTTCGCACGCGAATCGAATTGCTTGTCGCCCTATCGTGTCAACGGTAAAGGATCAGTCCAGCGCTACATGCGTAACTAAAGTCAACATTGGCAGGGAAGCAATAAACAGCTAGTAAAGTGTTCTATGCAGAATCCGAAGAATGGAGGCATCTTGGGTCCACTCTGTGTGTCCCGACTCGTAACACACCAGATCTCAAACATCACGTGGAAATAGGGAGGACTCGAGAATCATTGTCCTCCATGGCATTTCCTCCCTTGCGATGGGCCTAGGAGAAGCCGGAAGGCAGAGTGTGAGGTGGTGGTCAGGTGCGCGTGACGTCGTCCGTGGCTTCTCTTTACCCCATCAAATTTCTACCCCAGGTATTCTGAACAAGAGAAGAAAAGAGAACAACTTTCGAAAACTGGTCCAAAAATCAGTCCGAATTGTTCCCGCCTATAAATAATCTAAGCGTGATAAGCGTTGGTGTGCAGAAGAAGCCTAGATGGTACTTTTTTGAACGCTTGGACGACAACGAGCAGTAAACGATGAATAGGATTGTGAAAATTGCCGAAAAGGACGCATGAAGAGCCACGGATTTGTCCGACAGGTCAAGAAGTACAGCAGCGTGTCAGGGCTACCGCCATTTCCTGCAGTACGCATGCAAGGTGAGATGAGTGAGCCCAGCTGCTTTGGTTCCCCCGGTACGGAGTGACCGCAGAGGGCGGCAGTAGGTAGACGAGGGCAAACCACACTCGAAGTGCTCGTTGGAGTTGCAAGACACGTACTGCAGCTCCCAGAAGATGTTTCAGCTGACAGTTCAGCAAAAATGAAAAACAATGTGGGAATCCCTATGAGAAGGAACTTCGGTAACATGGATCGAAAAAAAAGCCTCAATTGCACCGGCGGGTGCCCCAGTCAGAAAGCGCGTAATCTGCGCAGGGCTGCGGCAAACTCTGGAGGCCGTCAGTTTGGAACGAAGTCGGCGTCGAGAACCACATGGGTCCTAGTGGAACCGAGCTGCGGAGCAGGCCGTGGCGCCACTGAGCACTGTGGAACGGGCGGGTGTCAGTAGAATGGACACCCTGCTTGTCGGCTTCTCTCGACAAGGATAACAACAACAATACTGCTTCGGCTGGAACTTTCAACTGACGTTTTCAACGTTTCCATTTGCTTCTGTACAATTTTGTCCAGCATGCGGAAATTGCTCATATTCGCATTCTTCGGTGAACTAGCACTGTGCTGTCACTCTAGAGCAGACTCTCTTGCAGTAGGTCCCAAACGAAACGTTCTGCCTGCTGTACGTCACAGCATGCACGTTGTCAGAAAGGGGACTTCTAGCGGACTATGAGCTCCGATGTGTTGGCTTTGCTTAGAGAGAGGAATTCTGTGCGGTACGAGGAAATCTGCGTACGGAGCGCGTCTGACGCTGTACAAGAGTCACACGGTGAAAAAGTGGTGCAGTGCTCGTAGTCCATTGAAGTGTAGAAGACTTCGATATCCAAGGGGAAAAGTACGTGTTTAAATACTCCAGTGTCAGAAAACTGCAGAATTGCGTCTGAAAAAGGAGTCCACCTGTATTGGTAATGGAGAAGCGTTGACACATTCCGAAGGTAAAGAATTCACCGGTGATGTCTTGTCCTGTTCTCTCTCTGCAGCTGCCCCAATGCTGATTGAACGCCCAGGCGCATAGTTGCGGTTTTTAGAGTTTAATAAGGAATAAGTTGGCAGCGTCACACGTGTCTTTCATAGACCTGGACCGTAGGATACACGGGTATCTCACCAGTGGAGCCGGTTGGTTTGTCCAGTTAGGACGTTTCATACACGCATCAACGGGAGCGTTGCCTTTGCGCGGCGGTTGAATGGATCGCTGTGGTGAGGGGACACGGAGACCCAGACTTCGTTCCGACTGGAAGCCTGCACAGCAACCGATCAGCAGCGTCCAACGCGCCAGCATGGCGACAAGGCGACAAGGCCAGCCGAGACTCTAGAGGCGGGCTGCAGAAGCAATATCAGCCGAATAGTCTGGTGTTTCGTAGACATCCAGTGTGGTTCACGAGTGTGTTGTGTTTTCCGGCATCTGTTGCGCACTCGCACAAAGTTTAGGATTGAGAATATAGGCGTGTCCCGGTGACATTCGTTGACCTGATACCGGAGGAAGAAAACAGGTTTTTCCCCACTGTTTACAGTATCCAGCCAGACGCCACCAAGGCACCCAAGAAAAAATTGGCGGCGGATCAAAGTAATGCGTGCTCGCACCACGCCGAATGGGCCGAGGATGAACGAAGTCAGGCGTGGATGTTCGCAGGTATTGTCCAGCAGCCAGTGCAGCCTGCGTACGGTTGATATAGGGAATAAAACCACGGACTTGACGCTGGTGTATAAGCCAGCGCGCGAGTGATGTCCTGTTAGCAGACTTGGAAACGACAGAAATGTACAAGGGATGATAGAGGCGGTGGTAGAATGTCATTCCTTTGGTTGGAAGTCACTAGTTTTGCAGGTGTATAGCCCATTGCATTTGCCAAGACAAACGACGCACTCCCGCTGAATAAAAAAGAATGAGAGGAGACAAGAAGGGATTAAACGAGCGGTGGGTGCTGAAGAATGTTGTCGCCTGGCAGGTGGGAGGCCCACTTTGTAGCAGTGCAGCGAAGCAATGACGAAGAAGTGGAAAAAGCTCGTTCTCTGAGGATATTTTTGTCGCCCCAGAGACGACACCGAAATATCCTACCGCAAAGCGCCGCTGCCTATAACGCAGTGTGAATATGCTGCCTCACCACTGCGTGCTGTGTCAATTTGCGTAACAAGGCGGTGGGCCCTATAGAGCCGTCGAATCGCTCTGCCACGGGGAAAGGCGCAGTCCCAGGAATGTACACTGCTGCCGAGACGTGCCTTGTTAGTTGAGTGGCGTTTTCCTTATGGGTCTTTTCGGGAAACGCCGCCAAGCGGCGTGACCATCTGCGTTAGATGTTGGGCAAAATTCCAATCATTTGGGGAGCGCTTTTTGGGGCAAGGCTAAGGGAGGAGACCAGAACGGGCTGCGACAAGGCTTCCGATATCAGACATCTTCACTATTTTGTCAGATCCGGTTGACAAGAACGTCACCGGCTCCGTTGAGGCTTCCGATAGTAAGGGTTTTATTGATTTGCTTTCTTCAGTTAAAGGGGACGTAAGCCCCTAGCAGCGATCCTTCTTGTCACTGAAATCGCTCGAATGTTTTTGGGTAACACGAATATCGTAGCACTGCGACAACTGAAGCATGCTGAAGAGACGTTTTTGGTACACACGCAGCAGAAAAAGCTCAACCTGTTCTTTTGTCTCGTTCCGTTTGCAAAAGTGAGACACTGGTCCTCTGGACGGCAAGTGAGAACACTCCTGCTCCCGGTTTCCCTTCACCGTGCAAATTCGATCTGATCGTCATTGAATATGAGGTACGTGTGCGACACGATATGTAGTGTGCCGACGTCGACTGCAATTTGTGTTCCATGTAGACAGACTTTCATGACCAAAATATACTATGCTGTAAGGAGCGGTTGACCTACTATCATTGTCGTCGGCAACGGGAGCGTTTCTTTATTTGAGGCGTGAGTTGGATCCTACGTTAAAGGGTGCGAACGCCAAGCATGTCGTTGGGCGGCTGCGCTATGCGTTGGATCCTACGTTAAAAAGTGCAAACGCCAAGGATGCCGTTCGGCGGCCCTACTGATAAGATGAGATTTGTTGTCCTCGAAAAAGCATGAGCAAAAGTAGAAGCAAGAACCTGCGTACCACCGTGCTTCACCTCTCCAGGTGAACAGCAGGGTAAAGGGTTATTAAATTCAAACTGCTTTGCCTAACAGGGGTGCGCAGAAGATATTGCATTGGGGATGTGGTTACAGGTGCAGAACGGAAGTGCCAAAAGGGCCACAGCGAATGATTTCAAAGGTAGTAAACGCTGAAGACGCACAAAGCCATGCCGCATGTCACACGAATTAGACTGTGTCAGAGAAAACCAGAAGTGCGAAGGAGACTGAGTGACAGGGTTGGTGGCACAATGCATATCGGTAAACTATGCCTAATGCGGCAATGCCGGCATCCCGATGCTTCTCGTCGGAACAATTCACATAAAGGTATGTGCTGCTCCGGTTGCGCTGAGGGGAATCTGCCCGCACGTGTGCCTTCTCGCAAGGAGACTAGTCATCCTTGTCTCGAGGGAGAACTACTCGCCGCAGCCCGCAGAAGTCTTTTGGGCCCACTAATATGAACGTCACACGTTCTCTGAGATAGAGGTCTGTGTGTGACCTCGCGATAGCACTTCCTGTGTAGCAGAGAGAATAAGAAAGCCTTCAGCGCCGCGACAATTCAGAAGAGAAGGAATTATCCTTCCCGTGTTGACGAAGGAGTGAAGTCAAATAACGTACTTTCACGGGCGTCGGCAAGATCTTTACCACACCTTTAGTGTTACCGCAGCTGTTCACAATTCCACTAGAAGCGACAACTCCCTTTAGTACTGTATTGGAGATTGTGCCCTCGACTGCATTCAAGAATCTGCCTGCTGCATTTTATGTTAAACAACAAGAGATAAGAGACAACATTATCCTTTGTTGTTCTCCGTCAAGCGCTGCAGCACAGTAGCACGCACATTTTGCGTGGTGGGTAACAGAGCCAGCGTTGACACCGAAATCCCACTGCGTATTCCCTGCTCAGCGAATGCTTGTCGCAGTATGAGTGTGCGTGCATGTGGGACTGCTGATAACGGAGTAGAGAACCCTCTCGCCTTACAAGTCCGTGATGTGTAGTGCTCGCGACTGTCTCACAGTACTGCGGACAACGTGGATCACAGGGGTGTGAGCAGGATGCTAGGCTGAAACGTCAGCTGCGTGATCGGCAGGACGTCCGAACGATCCAGATATCGAAACTAAAAATCCACTACAGAATCGCACCTTGATGAATTGCCGTCGTCGGAAGCGATGAGCGATACAGTTTGCTGCTCTCCGACTGTTGCGTTTTCAAGTTTTTCATAGTATTTTGTGCGTCGTACCTGGGCCTCACTCTACACGTAGGATGTAAGAAAGGACGTGCACTCACCAGGGCACTGAGACTTCGCGGCGTCAACGTTTTGAAAACCCTGTCGTTGTGATTCCTATGCAACGGACATCAGCTGATATTTGAATGCAGTATTTTTTGCTGGCAGCTTAGAGGCAACGACTACTCGTGCGTGCAATGCCACCTGCGTCTACAAATCTGCGAGAGCTTACCTTCTGCTAAAAAACCGTGTAGATGCTGTCAACAATCATGTTCGGCACTGGCATTAATTTCAAACTGCGGGGGGGAAGCCGGTGACTGCTGACTCGTTCGCTTGTGGCTTCTGAATTCTGATCATGGACAGAACGGAAAGATGAGTAGAGACCCCCTATACATATTTATAAAATGGGAAGAGTCGCATAGGGAGCTGTGCTTTTCATGAAATGGTGATGGAGGTAGTCGTACGTGCGATTGTGTTTTTCCACACCTTCACAAAGTTAATCTTGTTCGCGTTCCACGTCCTGGGTCGTTGGTGTTGATGGTTTGCTTACGCCTAAGGCGCCCTGCACACTTTAGATTGGGTTTCCCGTTAGCTGCTACTGCCGCCACAGTCAACAGTTGCAAGTAGGAGTTCGGCCAGGTTGTTTTGTCGTGGTGCAGCAAAAGCCTTAGCCGTGTAAATACGGCTTGAAAAAGACTCTTCCATTCTTTTTTTTCACCTCCTCCTACGAGACATCACTCACCCGCGTTGTGAGATGAGCAGCAGATGTGTCTATTGGCAACTGCTGGGAAGGTTGTGAGGGCAGCTTCAAAATAAGACAAGGCTCTGTGCCTCGCTCTAGGAGAAAGATGACAGCCAACATAATAAAAGCGTACCAGACGAATTAGCTGCTGTGATTCGCCGCTTTGCCTACGGTGGTCAGACTGTCGAGTGACAGGATCAAGGAACAGTGCAGGAAACAGAGAGCAAGACAAGCACTTACAGTAACATTCTGGAAGAAGCGCACGGCCCTCCGGGTTTGAGGGTGTGAGGGAAGCGCGATAGGTGACACCATTTGCAACCGGATTATCTGTATACATGTGGGATGGACCTGGTGCTTCTGCACGTCACTACCTGTTACGTGACCTGGTCCTCTGGCCCAAGAGCGGCCGTCCAACGCGTGCTCGGCCACAAAGCAAACTATGCACTCTCGCTATTAGAGGCCTGATCCGGAAAGGAAACGGTGCGAATAGTCTCATTTAGGGGACATTAATTACATGCCTTTCCTGCAGTCAGGCGCTTGCACGACTTGGAGACAAATTTCGTTTAGGGTTGCTTTGGGGGAATGACATTGTTGCGTATTCCTGTCCTGGTGCTCGAAGCCAGAGTCGGTGCTGGTACTCTCACTGGTACGACTAAATTTTCTCATGCGCTTGCTGCAATGACGCTCACAAGAACACACGATACGGTGGTACTGTTCTCTTCTGATCTATGAAGCTGGAAGTGAAAGGATACTCAGGACATGGAGCTCCCTGTAGGCACCCGGGCCTATTCAGTAGTAGAGACTCTAAGGAATTTGAAAGTCTTGGCGTCGAGAGTTCAATTTCCTCCACGGAGGTTATCGGTCCTCCTTCATGTAGAGAAAAACGACCGTGCCCTGCGCAAAATCAGTTCCTGCATCCCTTCCTCTTAGCCGTACGAGGGCCCCAGTAGGGTGGCCCTCCTATGAGAGCAAGATGGAAAAGTGTTTCTTTGCCATATTTCGCCCGCGTGGGGCCAGACGATGGGGGTGAGGCATGATACTTGAAGTCTTGACCGTCAGCAACGGCGAAATGGCATAACACATTTCAGCAGACTGAGGCGAGAGGACCTAACGATGCAAATGATGGGGAAACTCGACGAACCCGGAGCCGAGCAGGGTTGCAGCACGTAATAGGCTACTGTGGGTACTGGGTAGCAACAAGGGCGACAGTGGCAGTTAAAGGTGTTTGACCCTGTTCGTAACCCACAGTCGATGAGCCTGAACCTTATAAACAAATCGACTGAGTAGTCACTGGTGAGAAATGGATGCGGTGCAAAGCGGACGCGGAGCTGGTGTCCCCAAAATTTCCGCCGCACAGGCGTCGCCCATTATTAGCAAGCGACAGTCCGAAGAATAAATGTCGTTGGCAGAGCCCATTCAGCTTCACTGCTCCTGCTGGTTTCACGGAGAAAGGTGCGCCCAAACTCAACAACAGGTGTGTGTCTGCAACGACTCCCCAGGAATATTTTCGTACTGTAGCACCCTAGGAGTTTTTTTAGCGTTTGGAGCCAAAGAAAACTCTTGTTAACATCCTAGTTGTACTGAAGTGCAAAGGAAATTTGTCTGGGAAAGAATTCATTTGTTAGGCTTAGCAGCAACCTGTGAATGTCTCTGTAGGAATACAAGAGCAAAGACAAATTTAGTGCTGCCTTTTACTTGTCAAGCACACTGCATCAGAAGCATAGTAGCTTCTCTCTGAATATGAACGCACAAATTGCTGGCATTTCTGCACCAGAAGAATTTCATATATATTTCATCAGACACATCCCAGGTTGATCCCAGACCGCAACGCAAGCCACGACAGCGCAAGTCTCTACTCACGTTGACGACGATTCGAGCATAGGAACCGTCAGTTGCAAGGAAAAAACATCCAGCTTGTTGTACGCGAGCAGAGCGTTTGCGTGGATGATCGAATGACGTCCCTCCGCTTATCCGGTAACAACCTCTCTCAGAGGGAACATAAGCGGAGATCGGGAGCTGTCATCCACCGCCACAACCACTGCAAGGCAACGACCATTACACGTTAAGCAGCTACATGTCCACAAGGCTGGGACGTTGTTCTTGTTGTCCCAATCTGTTTACAAGGCACTCACCAGTCAAGGTGCCAACTCCGTTCACCTCTTCTCAGATATGTAAAAGGGCGAGGACAGTAAATTAGGTGACAAATGGACAAATGCGAGCGCTCAAGGACGGTTCGGTGCTAACTACCGCTGCCTGTTAGGTTTGAGGCAAGAACTTGTGGTAGCGGATGCATCATTGTAAGTTTGACATAACTGCAGGATTCCTGTGCCCAAAATTTGAAGCGCACGTGCTGCACACCTCGGAGTCGCCACAGATTATAGGTTTTAGCAAGTTGGTCCATCAGGCGACAGAGCGCGTCCCTGGGCCGGAGACCATTTGAATGCGGGGCGTACTCAGAAAGTAGTATGCCAGGCTATTCTGTTCTCGAACACGTTCTCGTCCGACTTTCACCAGATCTTAGTCATCGTTCGTTGCCCCTTTCGTTCTGGTTTCTCACGAAGTGAACTTCTGCTTGGTTACAGGAAAAAGAGGTGCTGTTGTTTTTTTCTTCTGGAAGAAGGTCTGATACATTCAGTTTGGTCATCTGCGCGGCTGGAGCTTACCGCCCTGGGTGAGAAGACGCACAGGATTGACTGGCGCTGCAGTACCTTCATAGAGGGACGTGCGCCGTGTGAAACGCTCTTTGGTGGTAAATACAACATATTAAGTATCAGGATCAGAGTGAATTCCGGCGTACTATTAGCATAGAAGAGGAGTCACACATTGCACGCCTAGCTTACGTAAGGAATTGAATCAAGGGGCTGCAGTGCTCCGTACACGGCAAAGAAAAAGTGGTTGTGCCCTTCGTGTCTTTGCACTCAAGCTAGGAACCTGTTCTTCTGTGGTGTTCACACACAACGCCGCTCTAGAGGATGTCGTCTGTTGACTGAACCCCAGGTCTCCGTAAGAAAAGACACAAGCTGCCTGCAACTGGGCTGCAAGAGGAAGGGCGGTGATTAAAAGGAGGCGAGGAGGACAAAACGACCAACCAGAATATGATCGGCTCTTCCCTGGAAAGAGAACCGGTGGCATTCCATGAAAATCTCGGTTGGTAGTGAGGGCGAGTTACACTGGTGGAAGCACTTTGCTCTGTGTTTTGGCTAGAATACGCTGGATGTCGAGTGCCCAGCGGAAAGAGCACAGCTATTACCCCACAATTGCATGAATGTTTATACATTCTTGTCTTGGAGACGGTGAGCGTCTGGTTCCAGTATGCAGGAGCAACAAATTTCAAAAAGTACAGCTGTCTGCTCTGATAAGCCAAACCGCAGGAGATTATCTTCTTCCCGGATGCACACGTGTGACGCCATTAAAATTGGAGGTGAAGTACTCAAGCACACTAAACAAACGGTACTCGGAAGGCTACTGTGATGGGATAACATACCGCTCTGTTACTTTCCATGGTCGCGCTCCGAGCGCACGTTGGCCAACAAAGTTTCTGCCCTCGGCGTGTCTCATAATCATTCAACTCTTGCTGGATTCGGTGTAACCCATAGATTAGCTTTCTTAAAAGCAGCAGGCCTTCCCGCTCTCAGAGCAACAATACAATAGACAGTTCAGCGTTTTGTTGATTGAGCCTAATAAAAATCCCTAGCATACACAGTGACGCATTTCGGCTCAAGGTGGGAGGGCCTGCGTCTGCCACAATAAACCAGTAAGATTCTTCGCGCGGGACCTGGTCCATTCCCGACAGGGGACAAGTAGTTTGTGGAGCGCTACAGATTCTAATACCGATCGGAGTGTGGTGAGGAACGGCCACCCGGGGGCGGAAGCAACAGTAGAGCAGTTACTGCAGGTGGAAAAAAGGGCATCCGGTGGTACTGCAAAAGATGTCAAGAGTACTGTGACTACTTCAGAGCTACACACACTAGGGAATCACAATGCATTATCCCTGAGGCCATGTGTGGACGGGTCAAATGTTGAGGTATTCGAAGAGACATAAGTGTTCTGAAGAAATGGCACAACATGTGAAGCGTCCAACAAATGACTCCGGCTAAAGCAGTCCTAAGCAAGCCGTCCTTTACAACAAAATGAACCGTGCTGGGGCTGCAGATTGACCACAAGGATCTCGGACTTCTTGAACCAGAAACTTTTTTACCGCAAGCACGCGTATCTCAACATCCCTGTCCACCCAGCTACTCAAGGAGGGCAACTTGTACAGGATGCAGTTTTACTGAGATTCCGGAGAGTCCTGCGATTCGTGTCTTTCTCTGGAGCCTAATCATGCGCAACAGGTTGCCTTGCCGTTTACGCCAGAGCAGAGCCCTTGTGCTCATGATCTCGGGCACAAGAATGACGGAAGAGCGTGCAGCTCCGCCTGAACAAGACTGCAGCCGTGAGAATGCAGACGCCCATACGGTGCCTGAGAATCGCAGCTTGGTAAAGTGTGAAAATCCGATGTCGACTTCTTTGCTATTTACGAGTGCGAGTGGGGGGAGTTGCAGGTGTGAGTGTAGAATTACGAAACTCTGCTGGTAGCACGTGGATGCTAGATTGCAGTCAGCCTGGAAGGATATTCTCGAGGAATCTTTGCCTCTTATTTGTTCTTTTCCCTATCAAACGATGGACTCACACAACGAAGATAGGTCAACAGAAACATTTTCTGTTCGTTGGTCAACAGGGAGGCATAAGGCGACGGAAGGACGCGAAGAAGTCTGCAAGTCCACAAGGCTAGCGGGAGCCGTCCACTATATTGCCGCGTTCGTATGAGAGTAGGTTAACTGAACAGCTATGCACGCACAGGAATTCCCTTCTGCTGTGACCAAGCTTTGCAGTTGTGTTTCTGCACTCTACAGCATGGTACGCAATGCCACGATTGCCTGGGCAGCCACAGCGGTTGACTGTTTGACACTGTCGATACCGACAGCTGATGTGACAGTGATTGACTCTTTGTGCACGGCAATGTCCTACAGGTCGCGGGCGCATCAACAGATTATTACACGTAATAGGTCGCCTGAGTTACCCTGCTTCCAAGAAGTCCAGATTGCAGACAACAGCACGGGGAATGAGCAACTCCAAAGTCTGGAAACATCCCTTTGCACTGTTTCAACTCTCAAGTGGGAGCAACCGGTTGTGGCTAAGGAAATCGGCCGGTGGCCCTATTGTGCCGCCATTTGACAAGGGTACTCCAGGAACTCAGCAGAGTTGAAGCCATCCTTGTGCATAAACATTGAAGTACTTGTAGTAGGATCTTATCTACATTCGCTCTGTGTCTCACGTAGGTAGTATGAGAGAACGACGTGCGCGAGAAATAAAAAATCACGATACGTTTGGTTCCAAAGTTCGTCAACAGAGCGGAATGGACCTCTTGACTCGGCAGGGTTTTGCAAGCGTAGACACGGGAATTTCGAAGGCGCAATTTTCCCCTTTACAGCGTCTGTGCGCAGGGCACCCTGCAAACTAAATTGTTAGCCGGAGGTGAGGAGCGGGCTAAGCAACGCCGAAAGCAGCTTTGCTGTCTCATTACGATTCCACGGACAATTTCGGGAGTCCGTGGGTCCTCTCCAGTGATACGCAATTGGGTGTTAGTTGACAACGCTGGACCCTTTGCGAAGGGTTCCACACAAAAGGTGATATCTTCGGTCCTGACCATAATGGCTGCCATACGGGCAATTGTGGATGTATCATTGTGGCCTAACAATTGTTAGATCACTTTCTTAGGGATGCCTACACGAGAAACTCGTTTTGGATGAGACTTCAGATTGTATAACATCAAAGTGGCTGTAGTGCAGCAAAATACAGTCACAGTACTTTCTTTCTCGTGGCGCTTTTGCTGCTGTGAGAGATGAAATGATTCATACGGGATATGACCCCGCGTAAACGGAGACCGAAAAAATGAAGAGATACTTGAACGTTCTCGTAACAGGAGTGATCCACCATAGCCCCTGGGTGAGGCACAACTATTCTGGAGAGGTTAGAAAGGAGGTGTAGCAGGAGCAAAACGCTGTACGCCCGAACGCTTTAACAAAAGGGCATCTGAGGTACTCTGCTTAGACCTGTGCGTGCGAAAACGTAAAAGCGAGTTATGAATTTGAAAATGATACGACGTTACACATGTGCGCAAGCTCTTGCTCCCTGATAGGGTAGGAAGTAAAAATGCGGTTTTCCCCCTTCCGCATATTGTCACAACGAAAGGTTTGATGCTCTTGTCTTTTTACATTATACATTTCGGACACTGTACGACTACTGGATGAGTACAGGTGGGGGGCAAACTGTGTCCTAGTACCGCGGGCTTCTAGCTCAGAGTAAGTCAAAACACAGAGCAGCGCGGAAGCGTTGCGCCGAGTTTTGCGTACAACGAGCGACAGGGACGAGCTCATGACCCGAGGAGCACAAGATGCATGGAAGGCTGTAGTTCGCACCTGCTACGATAATGCCTGCAACAGAAGTAGGCTTTCCGCCGAGAACGCAGAGTGGGTGGAGCACCCTCAAGAGAGTGCAGTGAAATATGCAACTCATAGAAACACTTCCTTGTGATAGAATGCCTACCAGCAGTGAGAGTTCATGGCATATCCAGTGAAAACCTTTGTAGGAATTATGTGTGCCCTGGCGAAACAACGGAGCATCGAGAGTCCACACACGCCTGAGGCCGACATTTTTGAAAGCCGGAATACGCAATCACCATGTCGGCGCGCCTAAGATTGTAGTGGACTACTAGGCGGAGGTGGTGTAACCAGGCACAGGATTCGACAGCGCGCAGAATGGTCAGCGACCGCTATGTCATTGTTCCGTTCTCTACTTGTTTAGTACACTCATCCTCGTTCTGTACGGTTGTGGATAGCTTAGAGGGGTTGGGAATCTTGCACGGCCACTAAGCCATTTACCGATATCGAAAATATCCGGGTAGTGGTGAGCCACTAACTCGTCAGAGGATGCCATCAGAAGTACCATCGATATCTACCAGCTTCGATGGTGGGCGTGCCTCCGTGGCGCTGAAGAAACAAATTCCTCGCTTGACACTTCGCACGTCCACCGCAGCAATCCCGTAGTGTGCGGAGGGCTACGGCAGATTCTAGTAGTTGCTCTCTGTGGCGACGCTGAAGCGTGTACGAAAAATTCACAATCGTCTGATCAGTTAGACGCATAAAACAAGGCACGAAGAAGGAGTGCGATAATCGGAGTCGTACAAGATACCAGAAGTAATTCTGTTTCCCGAGGGCCACCTATACTAAAATAGATTCTGTTTTTCTTCTGAAGCCGTGTCTAAGCCCCTTGATGTGCGAAGTAGCACAAGCGTTTTAAGGAAATATCGCAGAAGACCTTGGAAAGTTTAGGATGAGACACGCTCTAGGCGGCACTGCTTCATCACAACATGAACCGTGCGACGGCTGCAACTGAATGACACTGACTGCGGCGGCCGTATTATTCCGCGCAGCCGTGCTCCTGTCAACTCCCCTAGCTCTTCCAGCTGTTCAAAAACCACAACTTGTGCGAATCACAGTCTTCCTGTGGGTCCTGACAAACTCCCGTTTGACGTCGCCATTTGAAGCGTCTACTGTTGCACCCACCTGTACGCAGTAGCTTTTTTGCCTTCTCCGCCAGTACAGCAACGTCTGTGCTCAGGGTGTTCGGCACACGGACAACAAAACAGGATGCAGGCCGTATTCGGCGGGAGCTCGCTTGTGGATCTGCAGAATCCCACAAGCCGCCTGACAACGTTAGCAAAATAAAGGGTGATGAACCGGTGTGAAGTTCTTCGCTAGAGACAAGTGAGTGTGAGGAGCGCCACAGGCGAGAGTGTGGCTGCTTGCTGGACACACAGTAGACCTTCCGGTCGTTGTGGCAAGTATGTAGCCCTGAAGAAGGTGTGTACGCATATTTTATTTTTGAGTTGTCCCACTTTCACAACCGGAACGAACGGCAGAACGAGCAGAAACCCTTTGAGGCGCCGTGTCGCCGCTTGGTAACCGGCCACGGCAACGAGAAGCGATGAAACGGCTAATCTTGCTACTACAAGGTCCTCCTTGAGTGAAGTTTGTGGATGTCAACAGTAGGGGGAAAGCCCTTCGGGGTGTGCCGGGACCCAAATCTGCTGTGATCAGACTCTGCAGCAGGGCTGCTGTACAGTATGTTAAGTGACCTCGCCGTTGCCTGGGCAATCGCTGTATCTGTTTTGTCTGGCGAGCCGGTGCAACATCCCTACCGACACAGTTGGGAGTCCTGCGGTTTCAAAGGAAATTCAGATTTGCAGCTCGAGCTTGAAACGCTCACGTCTGATACACCTGCTTTTCTCTGCTATGGTTTTGTAGTAGCTCTTGGTCTACCCCTTCGTGGCTGGCACTAGATTTATTGCTGAAGAAGTGTCGCGTGAGAACATTACTATGAGTTGTTGAGCGGAAAGCCTGCTTTGGCTGCAAGCCAGAGAACGGTGGCCTTGCATGGATGCTGTATCCGTCGAAGTTAACGTGGAAACTATAACCGTCTTTCAGTGTTTCATTCCTGTATATCTGAAAGGCGAAATCTGCAAATGCATTGCCGAGCATGGTAGCGGTAAGGGGAAATTGTTGCCGAGGAATATGTTGAAATGTGGCTTGCTTCGACACAGTGTCTATTACAGAACAAGTGAACACATAGATAGACACGAATGTGAAACTCGGCAGAACTTCCGCTATTCGGAAATGTGTTTGGAGGGCTACTAGAGAAGCAGGATGTGTCTTCACCAGGCGATGGTACTAAGAGCGCGCACGGGTCAACGTTATACTGTAGCAAGGCTCACGCCTTCGTCAGCTTATTTGGAACTGGAATCTACCAATGTAGCAGGAAAACTTAAAAAAAAATTTGCACAACTGCCGACTCCTAAATTGAGCGTTTGTTCAGCCCCTCTTTTGCGGCGTTGACGAAGAACGACAGCTGAAGTACAGGTGGCGCTTTTTCCTTGGATGGAGCACGTTTGGGGGAACGGAGCCGGACCACGAATGTAACGGGTGTCGACAGAAGAAAATAAGAACAGGAAAGTCACACCAGGACACAAACGCTACCTTACTCAGGGTTGCAAGGCATTTCCGCCGGCGTTGTTGTTATTCGGTTTTAGTTTCTGCAGATTTACGCAATAGTAGGGATTTCCAAGTAGGAAAGATTTAAAGCGCTTCGAAAGTGCAAGATCGTAGGAACGCGCTAGCAGACACTGGGATATGCGTGAAGTTTCTACTGTTGGTCCGATTTTCTTGAAACATACGTCCCTGCAGCGGCAACTTTTGTTTAGGTGCACCGGCTACGCCTGTCTAACAGCACAGGTTGGATTGATATTAAGTATTGCTTCAAGACTATTCCGTTTGCCATTGTGTGTCTCTTTTCTTTCACCGAGTTTCGTTCTTGCATGCCTATCATTCAAACCGGAGACATGCAATATCTCCTTTACGGATTTGATTCTTTGCGGACTGATTGTGTACCACGGACCAACGTGTAAGTCAGAATTCTTAATTGCTAACATGTGAGACGTCGGCACTGTTGGTTACAGCAAATTACGAAATGAATTGGTAATATGGCTGCGGTAGCGTACGCCGAGATTCACATGTTATCTCTGTTGGACAGAGGCACACAGGAGACTGCGTACAACGATGGAATGCTTGTGCTCCTGGAGCTGTAAGACGGACTCTTGCTGCTACATCCTCCACCAGTTTACTGCCGTGGTGGAAGTGGCTAGGAAAGAAAAGCCATCATTCAAACTGGATGGGTTGAAACACAGTGTGATATTCATTCGTCAAGACGAACGCTGTTGTAGAAGGCAGCGCGTTGGTCAGGTACACCCTGCAGAGTAACTTGTTCGCTCGATGATTCCGCCGACGTGAAATCCTGTGGCTGTCAAGCGCGTAAAGCCTCCGATGATAAATACATTATCGCACGTCGCTTTCCAACGGCCTCAACTCCCAGCTGGGGGTAAGACGCGACGGCCAGAGGGGCACAAAGCCTTTGGTCGTGACTGCAATGCAGCAGGCATCTTTTCTCGTTTTGCGCCACGCTGCAGCCACGACCAAAACTTTAAGAACACATGAAAAAAGGGAAGGGTACGAACCAGGACGTCGCAGTCTTGCTGAACGAGCAAACAGAGAAGAATTCACGGTAGGCCAATGATTTAAGCAACACAAAAGCTTCACCGTCAACTGTTGAAGTCGTTACAGGGTCTTGAGGTGGGACTCATGACTAGAAATTCACAGCTTAGTTGTCGGAACCTGACACCGTCGCCGTGTCCTTCCAGCACGCCAACCGCTTAAGGTTGCTCTAGATGCACCCTTTCTGTTCATGGTCGGTGACTGCCATAGGACTGATTTCCCTGTGATTTCCAGCTCTGTCAGAGAACTGTGCTGACACAACTTACGTTGCTGTCTATGACAGTCCGCATTCGAACCCGCTGACGTTGTAACTCTTGGAGCTGTGGGGCGCGGACTTGCACAGCAACACATGGCGTGTACTGGGTCGAGAAACAGGAATCACGTAGAATTGACTAGGTCCCTGATTTGAGCAGACAGACAAGTTTCGTGCACGACGTACATGGGTTTGACTCAAGAGACGTTACAAGTTCGAGACTAGTGCACGAGATAAACAGATTTCTACAGCAGGATGTGCGAGGTTGAGTGTGAAGAAGGAATCACTCCAGTCTGTCGTTTCGTACTCTCCCACAATCACTGGAACACATGGGGTCGCTCGACATTGCCACTACGTCGACTCTCCCGGGCGCGGCACTTTCTTTCAGAGAACCGTAGGTACATCTGGCCCTTAATCGTTCTTGGCGTGATGTGCTATGCTGTCGTCTTACCCCGAGTCACGAAGGCCTCTGAGGACCTCACAGCGCTGCCCTCTCTAGGTAACTGAGCTGCTAGGAAAACTCAGTTCATTTCTTTGTGTGCAGGCAAATGACGGCTCCTGCACAATAACGGTCCTGCTAGTCTGTGCTGTACAGCGGCGGTAATCCTTGCAGTCCAGGGCAGTGTGTGGCCTAAGTTGGGGCAACGCGCGAGTTGCAATGAGTGCCGCGAGCAAGAAAGGATGCCGCATGTCCTCAAATCGATCAATGCGGCCGAGAAACAAGACGTCCGGTGTTTTCATTCCTTTCAAAGGAATACAGCCTCCAGGCTTGCTACAGCTTGTTTACCAGCAATGTCACTGTACCAACTTGCATGGTTTTTGCGTCGCCTGCTGTGCTTGCTGAAACCTTAGATTGGTAGCGCTGGTGTCTCTGTGACAGCGGCGGGGAAGAGGCATTTCACATGCTCAGGCGTACTGTCTCGCGACGGGACGTTGAGAGGCGCAGCGTTGAATGATACAACCATTCTGACCAAAATGCTACCATCCAGAGGGCTGCAGTTCACAAGATACACTCTGCAAGCGAACTGAAGAAGAACAAGGACAGCGGCTATGTCTTTATACACTATCTGCCGGATGCACAGTGTGCCAACGGAATGGTGAATTAGGCGTCGGTGAGGAGTTTATCGAACGTGACGCGTGGCGGAAGCGGCAGCTGCGGCGTGGCCTTCAGTGCTGCCGATGCGACGCGTGAGCAAGGACTACACACTGCGGACTGCGCAACGCCTTCCCGCGTTCCGACGAGCCAACGGCTCTAGATAACCTGCTTTTCCAGTCGGACGGCGTGGACGACAACAGATCACTGCGTTTGTCATGGTGCGCTTAATCACTGGTTTCCAGAGATGGAGTCGAGCAATAACGGGGAATCACCATTTTCACTGGAAGCGGGAGAAGAGTGTAAAGGGTAGGATCTTGTTTTTGCAGGCGGCGTGCTGTTGAGACTCCACAAGCGTCACGTTTGTCTTTTCTGTCTGTTGGTGCTGCATTTCGACGGCCCTGCGCAAACAGAGCAGACTCCACCCCTTCTGGCTGACTATATTCAGGATACAAAATGGAGGGGAAGAACTCAAAACACGCTTTACCGTGTAAGATTTTCCTATTCTGGCGGACAGTTCACCGTCCTTCAACCTTCTGCCTATTTCTACAGGGAGACCAACCGAGGAGAGGAGGTTAAAAGAACAATGGTCGCGCAACCAGCTTGCCGCTGCAGAGCAAACACTTGCAGGGGCGTACAAGGTGTCTGCGCATGTACCAGACTCCCACGTTTTCTGAGATAATCTGTCAAGCGACGTGCAGTAGCAGGGTTGTAGAATCTAAGGGTGCTGTGGAGTGTACCTTAACATTGGGGGGTGATTCAAGTAATGTTCAGGTTACACTCACACCCTATGTCTCTGTTTCATAACCCATAGTTTTGGCCGGTTACGAACTGCGTGCAGCACTGCGATCCAACAGATAACAGGGCACATCCCTGTTCGTTCTGCATTGCAAAACGTGTCCGTCAAGATATTTCACCTCGTAGTCGTCATACGGTGCAAACTACCCACTAAAAAGTGTCTTTCGATGTGCCACTTTCTCTGCGAGCTCACGGTTTTGCGTAAAACGGAGTGGCTCGTCGACGCAGTCGCCTAATTGCTTTTGAGAAAACGATGATGTATCACAGTGAACTCCTGTGCATGTATAGTTGCTGAAACCAGACGCCGTGTTATCTAATGCTGCATTACACTGCGCAAGCACGATGTTTGGGGGAATTGTAACACGAGAATGCATAGTTGAGGGTGAAGGGACGAAACATGCGGTGTTACTTACTGCTGCAAACGCACACGTATATGATAGACCTAGGTTGCATGGGCGCACAGAGTTGTACAAGAACAGGTCGGTGTACACCGGTATTCAGGTGTGATTTCTATTGTTTCAACAAAAGATTTCGGTGGAGGGGGACGGCCCAGAAAGCTCTAATTGCATCGAGTGTACCACCAGCAGGGCGGCCTACTTCTGTGTGCAGGGGTGCACGCAAAACAAAGACTTTGCCAGCTGCGCACAGTTAAGCGAAGCTTTGCCTTGTGCGCACGCACAGAAGAGCACAACGGTATGCAAAAATGCCAACAGGCCGGAGGAACCACGCCAGCGTCCACAGAAGTTTACACAGAATGGTAATCTGTCTCACGCGACTATAAATACGAAGCTCTTGTTTCGCCATCTGACGCCTCATACGGTGGCCACGTGCCACCTGCGCTTTTAGTTCATACAGTGGGCCAGTGAGAAACTGTGCGAAAAAACTCTCCTTTCTCCTGCGTTTTCTGAAAATTCACCTCTGCCAAAGAAGCAATCAGGCACAGCATATGTAGAATGTAATAAGAGACAGAAACGGTATAATTGCATTCGGAAACAAGATGAGAGCGTGTCCCGATCCCTCTGCCTGCTGCTGTCTCCCCCTCAGTGGCGGCACACACCGTCGGTGACGCCGACGTTCCACCATCAGCAGAGAGGGGACTCAGAGTTCCACACAAGCCTTGCGGCGCTCCTGCTTGGGAGCAAGTCTCTTGTTCGAATGAAAGCAATTCAACATTGCAGAATCCACTGCTGAACGCAAAAAAGAGATGAATGTCGCGGACCGCAAATAGTTATTGCGACTGCCTACGTCATGCTTGGAATGAGCAACTTAAACATTGGTTAACAATTAGGCGGCACTAAGGAGAGGACAAGAAACGGACGTCGAGAGGGCAATGATGTTTTGTGCAGCACCTGTAACGTTGATGGCTCAACGCAATTGGAGGCGACACTACGTAACATGGAGCTTGACAGCAGGCCTCCTCCCTTCGTGTTGCACCTTTCCGCTTGATATGTTCAGTGTGAGACGCTATTTGTGACTTTCCGATGAGTCCCTAAAAAGATAAAAGTAAATTTGTCCTGACGAGCTAGAGTGGATAGAAGAAGAGGGAAGACCTCGTCAAAAACCTGCCTGAGACTTTGGTTAAATTGGAAGACTGCTGCGCAGGCGCTTTTTACGTCCAAGTTTTGCGAGATTCTATCAAGAGAGCGGTTTTTGTAGATTAGGCTCAGAAACCCTGTTTACAACGCTTTAGGAGTGCGGCCTCGTGAACGTGCAGAGGAGACCACAAATTGTGCCAGCTGCAAAGCCTACACGAGGCAAAATGTGAAGGAGCGGCCATTGCACTTTGTAGATCCTTCCAAAATGGTTGGAAGAAGGTGGCGGGTTTTGGGGGATCTGCTTTCAGTTGACCGCGCTGTTTGCACACCGGCGTCAGCGCCTTTCCTCCGAAGTATCATCTATGGGTTTTCCGGTGCTAAAGGAGACAAGAAGACGCACCATATTGTGCTTACTTGTCTGTTACGGGACCCAGAGTAGATCTGTGGGAGAACAGCGGATTTGACTAACACCTATCAAGCTTAACCAATTTGTGGTAGCTGACTGGTTACAAAGAGTGTCAGACCTTGGCCGCCTTGTCCGGTCCAACTTTTGGCGACACATATTGCAACACAAGACTTCCGTACATGTTAAGACGATGAAACGCTTTTCCTGGGCATCGAGACACGAAGCGTCAGTGTCACGATATTCGTGAACGCTGAATACTGAACTCTATCGACAGTTCAGTCGTTCGCGTACCGATTGTGTGCGATCGTGGTCCGGTAGCTGTTCGACCAAATCCGTGGAGTCGCAAAAGTCTGAAACGCTACTTTCAAATAACACACCAGGCACTTTCTGTCCCGGTTGTCGAATCTATATAGTAGCACACACACGGTGTGGTCCTGCGTGCTTGAAAAGTACAGGTCAAAACGCTTGTGCGGCACTTCGCAGCCGAAGTGCGCCGCACTCAAGCAGAAACCCGAAATTTTTGTGATAGAACACCTAGAGCTGCAGCTCTCCCACGTTGGTGTTGAACACCTGCGCTACCGCTCGCTCTGGAGTATGTGCCAGAGAGCTTTTTGAAAAGGCAACTGGCAGATCGGAAACAGGGTTGACGCACGCCGTGCACGACGAAACAGAAACACTGTATTTAAACCATGATGAAAAACTCGATAGCCCCCTCAAGGCTCTCCCTGAGGGAAGAAACACAGAAGAATGCTACGTCTTCTTTTGTCTGCCGGATCAAGAAGCTGTTTTAAAGCGTCTTACTTTATTAGTTATTAACGGCAGGAGACAAGAAATTTTTATTTAATAAAGCTTGGATGCAACCTGTGCCACAGCATTAGTGCGTTACAGATAAGGGTACGTGAAGTGAAAACGGAGAGACAGGCGTAGTAACGAGATTAGACAAGAGAGTTGACTGCCGGAGATACAGAGTATACCTGAGACAGCGCGTCAGGGAAGTCGTCTGTTCACACTCGTTGCTGTTTTAATCCCTCTTTGCATTGAGTTTGAAATGTCAGAAAATGAAAATTCCTGTGGTTCAAGCCCACTGGGGCCCTCCACTCTTGAAGGTACTACGCTGAAACATTCCGCTGAAGTGTGCATCTTAGAGGTGTGTCACAAATACCGTGGTGGCACAGGATTTTCTTACACGTGGTCGTGAAACCTTAATGCATAAGCGTGCAGCCAGGCTACCAGTCGTTGACCGTTTTTTGGTCGGCCGTCTCCGTTTGATGAGACAGCACGCACAGCTTCTCAGAAAGCAAAAAATAAGGAGGGGGTATGAAAAAGCAAGTGCTGTATGAGGCGGCACCTTTGTTTATGGCGTAAACATGAAAGGCTTGAGTGTCTCGTTCAATGAATTGCATCGATGCAATTTCAAGCACCCGGTGTGAAAAGCATAAAATAACCTCACGTGTGTAATGTTGTACACAGAGGCGAGCCGAAAGCATCTGCGGTGTGAGAAGAAAGCGTTCACCGACAACGCGTGCCGCCTGGCTGGGACTAAGGTACGTCGCTCATGACATTTTCCTGCATTCGTCATTTTGGCTCTGGCAGATGCGCATTTGTTCGACGCAGTTCACCTGCATGTGTACCTGGACTTGTGGGGTGTCCGGCCCTTGAGGTGGTATATCGCGCTGTGAAGAGACGATGAGTGGTCTGACCATCGTCTCTAGAAAAGGCCGACAAACTGGTTCTCAATGCAAGGTCGCTAAACGGTAATGGATGGGCATGCCGAAAATACATATATTTGTTTGCTGCCCTCACTGTAGACCGTCAACCTCGTTTCTCGGGCACGCCCGGTGGGCTGGTGTGACATCAGCGTACTGCGCCAACACCTCACCACGGCTTACATTGGAGTTTCAAGGCGTCCCCACGTTTAAGTGGTGAATGTACTGTGAAGGCGGACACTTTTGGAAGCTCAGGTTGCTTGTTCATCCTTGTTCATCCCATGTGAACGTTGCTGTCTTGCGCTTGCATCTTAGGCGCCTCTTCGCCTCTCTGGGGCATGGCCAATCTCCGCTGTATGTGGCGGTGGTATACTCCATATCATCCTGCATCTCAGACGAAGTAGCTTCTAGTCAACCTCTGCATGGCAGTTACCGAAAACACGAGTAAGGGGTGCCTACAACTACCACAAGACCCACCAAATCCACTGTTTTCTTTAGATGAGTGGGTAGCTTGTGAAGGGGTTTTTTGCAGCCGGTAGATGTGCGTGTGATTTGAGCTCTCGTGTAACACTGTGCGACGACTCTAATAGAGTGAGAAAGGGACGGTAGTGTCTAGAGGGTTGTTGGCCCTTTTTTTCAGACTCCCGTAGATTTGTTTCTGTCTCTGGCCGAGCAGCACTCTATCCCTCCCATAAGGGACACGTGCTGGTTGCGGATCAGCCAGAGCGTCAGACTTTACAAGCGACTCATGAGGGTGCCCTACCGCTAGAGCAAAAAGGAAGGCGCTGCCAAGCATGCACCTGCTCGATAAATAATCTGGACCCCAGACGACATCTGGGATAGTACGGGAATACAGAGCAGGTTCAGGAAGCTGTCGAGAAAGCCCCTTAGGAGCCTGTCAGTATATCGTCAAACTGCAGCTGCTCAAAAGAGGCTCCACAGTTCTAGTTGCTCCGTTGCATACAATTGCAATCGGCCGTAATTCTTGTGCGTTTGTGGCTCATAATCCTGTCCGTTAGGAAGGCGCCACAGGTGCTGCGTGTGACGCAACCCAAGACGTTCGCATAATCCAAACGTAGAGCTAGCTTTGTGCGCACGTTCTGTTCCCCCACTACAAAAGTGACGTGCTACCGACTTTGCGTGTGGCGTGCTCCATGATTTCTCGCCTAGGAGTACGGACGTAGAGCAAAGAAGAGTAATCCGACTTGTGCGCATCTTCTTTCTACGAAGGCTGCCCGCTATCTAAATAATTGCTTACATGGGCTCTTGTATGGCTACAATGCGACACAATGATCGGGCAGCACACGTCGATGTTAAACGATGGCATACTTCAACGGTCACGATGAAACGAAGACCCGCCTTCTTGCGTTGTTCCTGGCACTGTGAGATGGAGTGACAAACGCCGTGAACTGGCAGCTACCGCGAACCCCTTCTGTACCCTGCACACTAACAACTTTGCTGATACTTTGGAGGATATTTTTATTTCAGTAAACAGCAAAAAAGGCAACATCAATGTTTCATCGCGCAGCCGCAGCAGCGTCTGTCCAGCCGAAATACTTGTCGCCTTGAACTGAGACTCGAATCAAGTACACAGCACAGAAGAGCTGGACAACGAACGACCTCAACGTCAAGGTTGCGACACATTTACCTCTTCCTAATGAGGCGACATCACCACGTCGAGAGGCGAAGTCGACCGACAGCATGTCGTCCGTCGGTGGGATGAGGGGGGCCCTTCACTTACGATCGTCATCGACGGAGAGCCTCTTACAATGGCTGCAGCCACTTGTGTGATTCACTCCATTCATGATCCTTTGTTAGATTGTTCACCCGCGATGACATCTTGTGCACCGGCCTGAGGGCTCTGTAGTGCCGGCTTCCTGCTAAGTCCCTCCAAAATAGTTTGTCAGCTTCTGGCAATTCTTCCAGTGTGTCGACATCAACGAAGTACCCGGAGATGGCAACTGCAACGTGTGAGTCCGCGGACCGGTTGCACTCTTAGGTCTCGGCATTGCCGTAGCCACGTGTGTACTGGGCAAAACTTCCTCGTGTTCTACTGTAACTTTCCCAGATTATGTTGTAAACCTGGATGAATCCTTGTCAAGTAGCTTACAAAATGGTTTTACGCGTTACGGCCTCGTTCAACGTCGGAAACTCATCACGTTCAGCAACTTTATGCAGGCACTGCCTTCCTTCCCACGGATAACGAAGTACAACGTTTTGAACGCTCCTGTCTTCGGGTTTGCACCATTTTCAAAGACCACGCGGTATGCGTACTGCATGAGTTTTCTTTGCAGAGAGCCTGTGGCTGTGCAAGAAGTAGAAATGGCCTTACCGAGCTCAGCGCCTCATCCGCATGTTTCGTATCTACTGTTTGCGAAGGTACCGCCACTGCCAACAGTAAAGGGAGCTGGGCATGCAAGGTTGCCAGCAGAGGCGGCTGCATTACCACAATAACTGCCCTTGATGTCACCATTTTCCCCTCCATCTCTTAATACAGTAAATTCAGCCAGTGCTCGCTTGCAAAGAACGAATTGTGAACGCTCAGGAAGCTCTGTCTTTCTGTGGCTGTCAACCCGAAACCGTTTCTGCTGCCAGCAACTTTGCGTGCTCAGGTGACTATAAGCGTTAACGCCCTCCGTCACCCGGTGGAGGATGGCGGCTGGCCAGACAGCTTTTATGCCCAGCCTCACATTTGTAAAGAAAGACTTCGGCAACTGTGCGAAAAGTGGCGATAAACTTAGCCAAAGCCCAGCAACCTACTGCATTATAGGGTACTCTTCCTACAGAAACCCTTGCAAACAGCACAGTTGCGTGTTCAGCTCGACTCCCCTGAAGGATATTGGTCTACGATCTTATTCAGGTCAGCTTCCAACTGCAGCGTGTATGCGCTTGGGACGCCTTGCGCAGTTTTCGCTGACGGCTTAATGTAAAAACGTTGATGAGCGCCATTTCTACAATTCCTGAAGCGCCTTAGTAATGTGGTGGCCCTGTATCCACGAGCTTGAGACGCAGCGCCCCTCTTCTTTCGCCCTCACTTACTTGGCTGTTGAAATCTCTTCACTGCTCCGAACAAATTGGGGAACAGCGTGGGTCCGTGGAGGTGCAAAATAGCATATGCCACATTGCACGGTAGAACATTAGGAGGGCTGAAAGCCCCATCCAGCAGCGCGCGAGAGACAAGTTAACAGAGACCGCGCACGTACACATCCACCTGAACTGAAAGGTACGCGATTCATGCGGCCTACTTTTCCAGCCTACAGAAGGTAGGCATGGACGCGACTGTGCTTCGCGATCTGTCTCTGCGTGAGTGTCATTTAGGATCGACTTCTCTCTCTGATGCTACACGGTGTCAACGACAGCATGCAGAATGTCAATCTATTGTGCTTTTGAATAGTAGTCGCAGCTCGCAACTCCGCTGTGCACGCAGCTCCGGACGTCGCGCCCTACAGCTCTTTCGTCTGCAAGTGCCGATCGAGGCCTCGTGTTCGCATCACGAAGAAGCACTCATTCCACAGTGCTCAGTTTTTGCTTAGCATTGGTCAGTTCTTACGGAAGCAAGAGAGCGGACTGACTGCTACGTACGCACGCTGCGAACCATCCAGTGGAAGGTCACGCCAAACCTTCCTGCGCACTAAGGAACAGTTTCCGTGCAAGCTCACCTTCCCTACGAGAACAAAATGCAAACAATTCTTCTCTCCACATCGCTATCTGAGCACAGTCCTTCAGACGTAGTGCCCTCACAGCGGGCACTGTTTCGGGACTGTGGTCGGCGTTGCCGTTGCGCCGTAGTCTTCAGCCCTCCACGTCTTCGTCGGGCCGACTACTCAGCACTGCGCCTGCGGTACGTTAGCCTCTGACGGTTGAGCACTTATGAATGCACTTTTGTCGTTTCCATCTCTATTACGTCATTGAGCGGCTGTCAGTACTCGAATCTCAGGGAGCTGCAGAACCAACCACACGTCTCACGACTGCTCACTTTCTCATTAGCATTCACCTGTGCTTCGGTTTTAACGTGGTAGTCCACTAACGACCTCGGAGATTCAGCGACGTTGGTGCTGGACTGAAGCAGTCCGAGCTCAGCAGGATATCACTTGCTATGTTGCAGCGTGTGCAGCACAATGTGTGCAATTTTCAAAGATATTCAACACGACTCTTTGTGCCTCCTATTCCCGGTGCACGGTGTGGGATCATGCTCAACGGTTGAACGCCAGTTTGTTGTTCACTCCGATCCGCTAAAAAGTGTGAATGTGTCACTGTGGCACCGCACAAGGCTACGCGTCGCCCGTAGTGGGACAACTGCACGTCCTGAAGCCGATCACGACACCAGCATGCCTAGCGAGACCAGCTGGTCTACCCTCCCTGGGATAAAAAGATAAACGGGAACAATGGACAGCGGAATACCGTCGCACTCCTATCTATCAAACGCAGGACGGCCTTACTTGCACGCCCTTAAAATGAGAAGGGTACATACGCTGTTCACTGCAACGACCCAGACTTCCATGTCAGACCTTTCAATCCAGAATGAATCAAGTGTTGCCCAGTGCCTAGAAAAGTTGCCACATCCGTGGGTGCCCTACTGAGTGTGTGGCAATTTCGAAGGTGAAGAAAGACATACCCTTTCTGCCCTCATTGCCATTCGGCTGGATTCTCGTGGGCGGCATTCTATCTGCCTCACCTTAGCGCATATAAGGATACGGCTTGTTTAAAACAAGCTACATAGTCGGCGTAGCCGGCGTAGATGCAGTCGTATGGCATCGATATCTTCGAACTTTCTAGAAGACCACTCCGTTCGACCCAAAAGCACCATGAAATGCCAATTCCAAGAGCAGGATACTCCGCAGTCTCTACATGGTATCTGCGGCAGCAACACGTGCGTACGAGTTTCTTGTGACAGAACACATTCCTGCCCCTAGAAAGCTTGTTCCAAGCACTGCAAGTTTACAACAGTAATAGAGTGTGCGCTGCGTGCTCCTTAGTGGGCTTTTCTTCCGATCCTCAAGCGGCACTTGTGCAATTCTCCTGCTCTGCGGTGACAATTGGAGTGGTAACCAGGAAAAGCCGATTGGCGCTGCTGTTTCCAAGCACTTGCGTGCAATTTCCTTTTCGCGTTCTACCCACAGAGCATACACATTGACTTTGGGACGCCTCTGTCTCGCTATCAAGTTCCCCGCTGTGTCGACGTGAACTGCTCCTCTCGCGTGCCGGCGTTCGGTACACTTAGCGCCTTGATAGTTGTTGGCCTTTAAGGAACGCCACAGGCTCCGTCAACAGCTTAAGAAGGGCTCAGGCACCGGTGCACTGAGCACGAATTATATCATTGCTGCACGGAGGGTGTCGGCGTCCAAGAATATAAGTGTGTTTCTTCATCGAAGGAATGTATGAATGACAAACGAATGTAGAAGAACACGATCGAGCACGCACGATGTATGCATTGGACTCTTGTGAGGCCCTCTTCAGCACCTTGTCGACGCACGAAGATTCCAGCAGACACACTCGGATGCTCCTGCCCGGTCTACGTGCCTCAGACTTGCTGTACATTTCATCAAAGGCTGACCTGTGCTCCAAATACCAGAAAAGCATCAACGGAAACACGATACTCAGCTTTTTACCCTCTATCAGTGCCATCCTTCCCTTTAGTAAACCAAGTGTATTTAACCGCAATTTTCTCAGGATCCCGTCAAGTCGGCCACGGCGGTCAGCACATTAATCAGCCCAACGCAACACAGAGGCAAATCGCTCAACAGCGTGCTTTATTTCGTGCCCCAGTTCCCTCAAAGCTTAGCTCCCGCCTCTTCTGTCTACTGACTAACATGTTATCTCTGTCTGTACAACAGCCGCGGAGTGCCATCCCTCCTCAGACTCAGTGGATGCACGAACACCTCAGGAAAGATACTCACGTGCACAACTCCATGCTGCTGAGACGGCGCTTCTTTTGGCAATGAGACTCCTCCGCATACGTTACTGCTTTCATCCGCGGTAGGGGCAGTGCACCCTTCTGCAACATGGTCACCAGGTGGGCCTGCAACAGCGTAGATCTGTCTCCGCATCCGATAAATACCCTTTTGTAGTTTTGGAGTGTCCCTCCATAGTGAATACGTTTATTCACAGAACGACCCACAACTTGAGAAGCACGATCCTCTGTTTTCGAGTTGCTTACCGTGGTCGCCATTGTATCTGCATCCGGAGAGAACTCACTTCCGTAATGCGAGTCTAATTAGGATTGGCTCCGACCAATGCGCTCAGTAAGGTGAACGGCCTGCCGGGTATGCGCTCGAAATAGTCAACAGTCTACCCGTTCGAGCTTATAGATGTTATTTCAAGATTTCCCTTACCTCAGTCTGTGTGCTGGTTGGTCGCCAAAAGATTTACCCTCTGGAAACAATTTTTCCATTTAAGGCTTGTGCGGAAATGAGCGTGAGCAGCTCTGACACACTTTAAATTTTGGTGTAACGCTATACATATTGCTGATGCCCACAACTTGTAAAAGTTATTGGCGCGCTGGAAACTTTCGGGGACACCGTCCTTCATCTAATGCGCGGCTGCGCACGATTTGTCCTGTCACTGTCGTATAGTTTCTCATGCGCAGTGCCACGTCGATACAGCGAACCCTACCGGGCTCGTTGTTGTCGCGTTCGTCACCGCCACGACGTGGTGAGCGACACTCGACGATGTTTTCCCCTTAAGCAAGAGAAATCCAAAGCTGTGCGTCTCGGATGCACTTCTCAAGATCTTGATACTGTCGCGCTCACATCTCACCAGGTGACCGAACAACAGGCAACGACGCGCGCAGTGCCAGCGGAGGGAGCAGCCGCATACAGATAATCACCACCCCTGCAGTTGCTGCACTCCCTTATTTTGGTTTTTTCTATTCGTCAAGAGCATATTTTAAAGCGGCAGCACGCCCTTCTCAATCTGCCCAAGCGTATTGTCCCTGCCTGAAGAACATAAACTGTTTCTCCTCTGGCCATTCATACTACTTTATCGCCTTCAGTGTTTCCCTACGCTTCCAGGCTCCTACCCTCTACATGAATTTTTCTTCTTTGACATACTTGGAAAGCCAAGAATACAAGCGCCTCGATAGCGAGTTTTCTCCACGTATTGACCCCGGCACAACAAACGCTAATTGAGTGTTTCAGAACGCAACGTGATCTGTAGCATTATTATGCAGCGCCGCGCCACGCCATCTGCCCATCTTTGTGCTGCTGTCGAGTTCACGGCTGAATCGTCTGCACTCAACTGGATACACCTACAGAAGGAGACGACCGTCGTGCGCCGCAGATGGCTCTGACGTTCGGCGAGTTCCTTCACATCATGACAGAGACCGACAAGCACCATTGCCAAAAAGAGCATCTCCGCTATTTACTCGTTACAAGAACTACGATCTCTTGCCCCTGGATCACTGCTTGCTTCACTCTTACCTTCTAACCTATGTGAGCTTTCTTTGCACACCATTTCAGCTCATGGTGTGTGCAGTTTTCACACAGCTTGTGCTCAAGATATTCGTACAAGGCGTCATATAGTGACGCGCATTCAATCATAATTTACCGGGAGAGCACCAGATGTCGGTGTTAATAACAAGGGCTGTGCTCTACAGAGGCGACTCTGCATGTGTTTTCCCCAGTCAGTGTCTCTCCACCGTGTTGGTCCACACGCGCTGAGCTGAGCCCCAGTCTCGTACGGCGCATGATGAAAGTGATACAAGCACTGCAAGAGCTGCACACGACCCCCAACGCGTGTCTCACCGACAGCTACGTCGATTCCACCGCAGCACACATTTGAGAAGCGTGGCGGCCTGAATTGTGTGTACAGCACAGCCGTAGAGCAGGACACGTCTGCTTTGCTTGCACTGGTGGGTAAGTCCTTGCAAGGCGTGTGCTGCTATTCTCACGAGACGGGCTTTCTGAAATCATCAACCTTCCTTCCACAAATCCGTCGGTTTTTGAGTCTGCTGACACCCAGATAGTCCTTTTATTGCTTGACCCTTACTCAATCAGAAAGCGCCATCTACAATTTGAGTCCTCCTCTGCCAAGGGGGCTGCCGGCGTGTAACGTCACTTCCTCAACACATGCACCTGATTTTCTCTCTCCGCCGTCCTTCTTCATTCTAATCACGTAGCACACCAAGCTTTGATACTTCACTCAACAAATACTGTCTTTTAATCTTTTTCTTACATAGGTAACTGTGTCATTTCCACCCTGCAAAACAACCGCGTAGGGGAAATGGTGTGGTCGAATTGCAGAGCCTGTGTTCCGTCCTACAGCAGCGCAGCTGCCCGGCTGTTCTAGCGCTTGACACAATATCTTCTACTTCATTGCTTCGGTGGCACTTTTGGCGGCTGCTTTCTTGTAAGGAAGAAAAAACGTTTCACTCTGATTGCTTAGGAGCAGGAAGGGCGTAGGCACGTGGCTACGAGCCGACTTGGTAAGTAAGCACATCGTTGCTTTCAGCCGTCACACTACGCCGGTGGGCGGAGGTGTCAAGAATTCGCCCAGATGGTCTCTAACGGCAAAGATCATACGCCGAAGCGTTTGTTTTTTTTGTCTTTTGGCAACTTATCCGGTCTACGAAGAAGCAGCTCTCATCTTCAGTTTCGCTGCAGGTCACAAAAAATGACCACATTGTAGACCAGCAGGTAACAGGCGCGCAGCTGGTTGTGCACTTTTGTTCCCAAGGCAGACCCCGTCGTTTCCACAGCAGGATATCTTGAGGAAAGCGCCGTAGAACGACGAAAGCGCGCAAGCTGTGAGTGCCACTTCTTCAGGCAACAGTACTGGGGCCCAGATACGGCGTCGCGCCGCATCGCCCAACTCAGCGAATCTGGCACGAAAACCAGAGCAGCTGGGTAACGTACAGGGAAAAAATGCGTTTAAGGGAGTGCCTCGACCTCACAGAGGCTTCTACGAAGGAAACGATAGACGGCGTCGTCGCCTTGCAGACGCGCACTTCGAAACCGTTCATCATTCAATATTGCCAGGGTATCATACACTTAGAAATGAACCAGTGCCAAATAAAAAATCTTTCCTAAATTTGTCGTGGCACTCAGAGCGCTCGAAGACACCAACTGCACGTTGAACGTCAGAAAATTGGATAACGTAACACCTCGCTACTCGTTATGAGTCCTTTGGGTACGCTTTACACAGGACTTGCAATAGGTACCTTGGTCCCTCCTGTACCATAGATTTACACCTTGCCTGGAAAGACCTTTTGGCTCTTTTCCACTAATCTTGACGTCGAGAGATCTTGGGGGGAGGCTTCACTGTTATGTTCCGTTGCCTGCAAGGCTATACTGTTCTGCGGGTTACTTGATCAAAGGAGGCGGTTCAGTGAAGTCACCGCCCGTGCTGACCGTTCAAGTGTATTTGTATATGCATGTATGTCAGCATTGTGTACTGTAGTCCTTATACAGGGCTACACAATGCTGTCTACACGGCGCGTACTCGTCCGCGACGCACCCCTGAGCCTCATTACCTGCAGTGACTTCTTCCTGTGTCGCAGTTTTCGTGGCGTGCGCACCTTTTCTGTACTGCACTGGCGTCTGGTCTTGCCAAGGCGCTGGACAGTGAACATCCCCTCCGCGAATGGATACGGACGTATGAACGGCGAATTGTGCTGCCCGCCGTACAAGCGCGAAGTTCCTACGCAACAGCAACGTGGTAACAATGCGAGTTGCGACACATCTCTACTCAGAGTCCAAAAAACAGAAAAACTCTATCCATACTGTGTACAAATCGAATGCAATCATTTTAGGATTCCCTTTCCTATTCGGCGCCATGTTCTTCGGTGCTGTGCTGCTGCATTACTCAGAATCGCAACGTGAATCCTATACCCTGAAGAATCAACATTACAGATGCAGTTTACGTGGCAGGAGGTCATACGTTGGTTGCCACCCGTCTACAAGGTCTCCATCTCCAGCTTGTCAGGAGATCCGGAGGTACCGCTCGTGAGCGTGGACTTGCAATCTCTGACCAGGCAGTCAGGGAAGTGTTATATTTTCTCCTAAAGCTCTACGATTACCTGCCGCGCAGAATAACGTCAGCCCTAAAGTTCGAAAGCATGTAAGCATTGCGCACCAGACCACGTTCACCTGTGAGCTGCCAACATCGTTTCCGCTGGCATCGGTAGCGCAGGAAGTGACACCGAGAACTTTTGCCCGAATGTCCTTTTCATTCCCTTAAGCTTCTGATTGCCAAAATTACACAGGGCAGGCTTCGCAGTCCTTAAAGTTTAGTGTCTCCGTGATCCTGAACCATTTTCTCGTGCGAACTTAGCCTGTCAAACGTGAAGGCGTTATTCTCTTGTACCTCTGCAGCTGTGCAAGTACCTTGTGGTAGTCCCGATCATGCTGACTTGTTCGGTCTTTAGCGGTCTCGTAGGCAGACCTCATTCCATGTCGTGTATGGCTGGGATCGGCCGCTCCGCCATCTCCCTCCCTCCGACCCATAGGGGACGTGGTGAATGAGAGCTGTCTATACCGAAGGACCACCAGCCCACAATGAGGCTCCGAGGCGAGCGACCGCCCTCTTCAAGACAGGAGCATCCGCGCTTGGCACGTCGAAAATTACATGTACTTAAAGTCATCCAGCTCTGTTTTGGTGATGCTAAACTGCCGTCCTTCAGGTGGGAATCGTACCACTCAGCGCAAAGAAAATGACAGCTGAAAAATTACGCCTCTGCATGACGCACTCAGAGTGTTCGTTCCAGTTTCCCTCCTCTTTAGGTGCGAGCCCTAGTTTCCCGCACTGGCTACGAAATAGTGCAGCAGATGGTGAGCTACGACAACCAGTTCCAAAGCACCTCTGTGCTTTGGAAGCTGTCCTAGTTACAGCAGGTAGCAACTGGTGGCACAAGAAGCCGCCTAACTGAGGAGCTTGCTGTTCTGGATATTGCATTCAAACGGCCTCGGTCCCCGTCTTCTAACAGGTAGTGCAAAACGGATTCACTTACGGCCTCATGTCTCTTTGCAAAAGGACACACATCGCTGTAACTTGTTCCCTACCGAAGGGGTGTACTCACGAATTGCCCACAAAGCATCACGCAAAATGTCGTTCTGCATAGCTTCTGTAAAACGTCTGATGCAGCTTTTAGGACAGGCATTTTACGACGTCACTCGCGTCCAAATACCCATGTATTCAACGGGCTCATTAAGGTGCCTCGATAAACAACTGAATATTGCAGCCCTGACTGTCATTTAACAGACCCTTTTCTTCAGGTTCAACGCCACACTAGGGGCGTCTGTCACATGTCAGGCGGAACTTTTCATCTCACACCCAAAGTGGTGTGCATCAGCTAACGGACGCGAACTGAAGAGTACTGCGAGTTCACAGCAATAATCACTCAACAATGTACAGACGCGGTCAACCGAACATCTCAAGAGAACCCGCCGACTGCAGGAGGTAGGTTTGTGCCTATACCTCATGTACCACACAGAGGGGCTTCCTTATCGTTCTATGAGGTCGAACAGCAAGGTAGCAGCCTGCAACACGCCAAGCGTACTCCACGTGTCGTTGCTCCTTAGCACTCGTATGTACCACCGTGTGGAACACGCCCTCGTGGTGAGCAACACCAGTATCTTCCAGGGGGCATTGGGTGTAATGGTGGAACTCACGGCCACATGCTCATCAGCAGCTCTCCTACTAGAGTCGTCCCGCTCTCTGGGGTCCCAGTGTCTCTTGAAAAACGTTACCTTCTATACAGCCGCGAGATGCCTCGTTTGACCCGGATGCGCATGACCAGCTCACCGCTGTGGATTGAGCTTGTGCAGATACCGGTCAATCGTGCTGGTGAGACTCTCGCAGTCTTTTACGATCACCCGAGTAGTCCTGCCTTATCAGCAGGCCCCTCCGACTAATGCGCTGGAGCTCCTTCAGCTTGTTGGCATAGATCCAATGTTCAAGGACGATCCCAGTTTTTCATGTGTAGATAAAAAACGAAGTTTAAGAAATTCCTCGAAGTTCTGAAAAGGGTTATGCCTCGAAATCTGCTACTTATTTTCTTTTGTCTGCTGGACTCCCATGTATCTCCGCAGCTTGACGTATATATTTGCTCTAGCAAGTATTTCACACAAAGCAGTGCTCAATCATGTAATAAGATATTCTTTGCCTCCACCTCCACCGTCAACATTGCCTCAACAATGCAGACATCAAGGAGACGAGACAGTCAATGCAAACACGCCTCTGAAACTACGCAACCGCCAAAGGAAACCGTCACTAAAACGTCGCGCGCCGCACCTGCTGTCTCCTTCGGCTGCAAGGCACGTACAATAGGAGGTGGACGCCACAAGTTCAGGCTAAGCTAAAGTTGCCGTGTCTGGCCTGCCTTGGACTTCCGTACGTTTGCTTGGACGTTCGTGCGGCGCGTCCTCTACACCGATTTCATGCTTTTTTCTCTGCTGTCACTCATAATTTCACCTTCAGGCACCCACCCACCCTTGTGAAGGCAGTCTGACCGCTTCTGCACGACTAGAGTGTAAAAGTGTCATCAAGCAGTGTTCCTCAGCCCTGTCCCCTCTGTCGATCAGGTTCCTGGCAGCTCAGCAGCCTTGATTTTTTTGGTTGCTGCACACTAACTCAAGCGCCTCATTAGACACCCTGAACCAAAAAACACACTATAAGGAGAAAACCACCAGTCTATACGCACGAGCCATCAAGGACACCGTGCGAAGAGTTTGTTTGCCGAACTTGACGTCCACACTCTAAAAATTATTGGCTGCCAGGTGGAACGCCTCGAGGCGTTCCGTCTTATATTTTCGCATTGTCGACAGTGGCGTTAGCCTTCTCCGGATCGCAATCATGTATTCCAAACCTTTAAGCTGTGTTTCCCACGACTTGCAGCATTCCAACCGACCTATCGGCAGTTTCTTGAAAAGGAAAGACACGAGGCCGTACTTCTGCGTACCGCTCCTCCCTTGCCTCCATAATCAGAGTGCCCAGAGCTGAATCGCTGCGGTACGGCTGCGCGCGTTTCTCTTCCACCACAGCCGTGGGCGTTTACAGTGTCCCATCTAATGGTGCATTCACCCACAAATCGAAATATGACCTTGACGAACTAAGATGTAACAACGCTTATCTCAGACTAGTCCGTCATTTAGGTAGTCAGTGTCTACCACCTTTCTGCTTCGGCGCACGTGTCACACATGTTTCTCCGTCCATCCGTTCTGGAGATTTGCCACAGTTGCCACCCCGCGCACGAGTTTGCAATCGCCGGAAATTTACCTGCTGCAACATTGTATTTACGAACTGAACAGGTCAACGGCTTGATGACGCGTACACTTGTTGCGTGCTCGAGAGGAAGGCTTAACCGGGGGACAAGGAAGCGATGTTCAGCAAATGACCACCATCGACGAAATAACAGAGCTACGCACTTCCGAAGCCGAAAAAGTACTCAGCGACCGCCGGAAGTTGTAGTTCGTTGTGCACCAAGTAGGGAGAACTGCTAACGTTAACAGGCCCAGTGAGTTGTTTGCAGACAGTCCTCATCGTTCTCAGATGGTGCCCGCATTTAATGGTCTTTCCGACACGCTTTTTGGTTTTGCGCAAGAAGGTACTGGCAGCGCTTCTAATGAATGATCCGCCCAAAGCACCTCGGTCTGTTCGCCCACCAGGAGCACTGTTTACAGGTATCGTGCGGTTCAGAAGGTGTAGCGCTCAAGATTAACAATCGTTCCTCCGCTACTTAGACGCAATTTCGTCCACAGTCTGCTAGGCGGGACACTCCAGTGGCGAAGGAACACTTGAGTTGACTTTTCACAGCGTCATAGAACTGTCTCAGCACTCTCAGTTCATTCGTCCTCACGCAAGCATGCTGCTGTTCTGTCACTTCCAACGGGTTTTCTTGCCTACTCCGTCAGTCCTCCGGCAAAGGGAGGTTACGCAGCAGCTCTCGCAGCTACTTCGCTTCGATGAGGCTTGCGTCCAACCTCTACCTGCAGGTTTACTGCGCAACACCGAGTCTTTCACGCCTCCCACGAAAAGTTAACTTTCCCAAGGCTCTCAGTGTAAGTCAGTTCTGGCTCTGCGGCGGTTCAGCTTCAGTTTTACCGAAAGCCAACCGAATGTCTTTGCACCAGCTGTAGTGAAACCTGAAATCCTTCAAGGTAACTAGCGTTCACGGATAATGGATATATATGCACCTTATCGTTACTCACCTGTGCGATGTTCACTGGCATTAGGTATCTTTAACGTGCCGTTCCTCAGCTCAAGCACACGTTTCATTGCGCCTCGTCGACCTGAGAGCCTACAACAAGATTTGGAAACCTGCCGATAGGCGAGCGTACACAGAATCACAACATCAACGAAGTTTTTCCGTCCGTCACCATCCAGCAAAATCTCTGAGTCCCTTCAACTTTTCGCATCCTACCTTGCTCCACGTCCCCTACCGCAGAAATTACTAAGGGACAAAAAAATGGTATTTTAGAACGAGCCAGGTCAAGAAAGTGTACTTCTGTGTGCTGCTGCACTGTAGACTGGTCCAGTTTAACATGAAGATGTCCACAATCTCTGCAACTCCTCATTTCTCGACAAGCACAAGCTGACGACTACGCGTACAATACGTTCTCTTTCAACCGCGTTTGTTGTTTCCTGAAGCAGGACTTGTTGCCTTCCCTCCGCCACCTGCACTTGGTGTCCAGTGGCCTTTCCTTTTTTGCAGCAATTAAACATGACAGTCGAAAGCTCCTCATGGGAAGGAAGCACTGCAATGTTTCACGAGTGCGATCGCTTCGGGGTACCCAGGGGTGTGTAGCGGATAAAATTTACAAATGATATACTCTGTGGCTCTCCACCGATGCTGGAATCCTTTCCCGTCTCGTAAGTGAAGCTTCTTTCTACCAGGTGCAGCAGTGTAGATGGCTCAAGAGAAGGCATCTGTCCATCCTCTCCGGTGACATTCGCACAGGCGAGTTTGGTACCAGATGGGACGAAAGGCACATCTACAGAGTTGTATCCTGAGGTGAAGGCAACCTTACAGGCTGTATACTTTACACCGGCTCCTGCGTTAGCACAAGGATGACAGATTTGTCGCTGATCTGAGGGAGTAAAGTTGCGCCCAGCCTCCTGGATCTATTCGATGAATCTGCTGGTACCTCTGACGTTCTTTGTTAAATCAGCTGCCCATGTACCTACGGGTTCGCACATTGCATGCGCTCAGCAGGTCTGCTCGTTAGCCGCTGCTCACAAGCAACTGCAAAGTCGCGCAGCACTTTGTCACACAACAGACCACAAAAGACACTCAGACTGGGAGCTCCCTTCATTCTTGTGAAACTCTGGTCAGCGGCGCAGGGCGCTTAGGTCTTCGCTGGCAGCAGACCAGCCACGGATAGAGTATTGTGTCTCCTGCATTTTGACACATCGCCTCCGTGATGTTCAGCCTTCACCCGTCCTGAATTTGTGTTTCTCTGTATGATTCTGTCTTGCTGAACAACTCTTATCGCAACAGTGTCTCGCCCTCATCATGTTCCATTCGTTCTGTACTCGGGTGCTTTCGCTAATACCATATTCACAAAGTGCGAACACCTGTGAAGGCTCTTTCGATTCCTCAACCCCAAAAGCTTAGCTGTACGACATTCGCTCTCTAGCTTAAGACAACATTCGCGGTTCGCACAAACCGACTCTCGCTACAACTATTGTAAGAGACGACATGACGCGTAACCAAAATCGAATTCCAAGTTGAAACACCGTCGCCCCCAGACCTATTTCCCAGTCGCGCACGTTGTGAAGGTTACCGGGGCCCTCCTCGTTTCGTGCGGTTGAATTTATCCAGGTCCACTCCAGGTGGTATGCCGACAATGTGCTGGTATTTGTGCACGTTACGGTGGACATTTTTTTAACGTATGTTGTTTGTCCCAACGTCGAAAACTTGGTTGCCATTCAGATACCTCACCCGATGCGACCATACTGATCGGGAAGTCCTGCTCCAAAGTGCCCGTGTGTCCACGCGTGTTTTCATCGCGATTCTGCGTCTCACGACATAGCAACGGCCAACAGTTTAACCGTGCGACATTCGGGCAGACGGAAAATTTCACCCAAGTGAGACACTGATTCCGCGTCGTCTGTCAACTCGTGTTGTCCCACTGTGGAGAAAGAGTCCTTAAATGGTGGATCGCGCATCTGGGTCCCCTTCACCGGTCTGAGGTGCGACAGTTCAACAAGATGATGTCGGAGTCCCCCGTGGTAGAAGACTCCGAAACACAGCACCCTCACATCACCCGACAAAGGAAGAATTCGCCATGGTTGGCGTTAACAAACTCGTGACGTCTCATTGCACGGGTGTCCATGCACTACTCATAAAATGCTCACTCTTGCTATCTTACGTAGACTAGGACCCTGAAGGAGCTTATCCAGCTTCTTGTATATGGGTCGTCTTAAATTTTTCTCCTCGTTGCAGTATACCTGATCGGCGGGAGAGAACTTGATATTGCGTGGCCTCTTGATAATGGACAGTGTATAGTCTAGCGCGTCGGGAGCTGTGACGCAGTCCATCACATTGAGAAAAGGGAGCTGGCTCAGCGCTCTGCCCGCAGGCACCCGGGCATTGACGCTATCGCTGGTAGGAAGGTTCAAGGAAGGGTATGTCTTCGGAATTCCATGAACAAGGGATTCAAGCACTTCCCTGAGACGACGCCATGTAGACATGCATCGCTTTAATGCAAATGCGTACTAGATCAAATAGGTTTGTGCTGCGAACGTCTTTTCACACGCTTGTGAAGTATACGGCGTCCATTTTCGGGGAAGCTGCCCGTCTCCGGGCGCTGATTTCGCAGATCGTTATGTGCTTTCCTGAAAAATTCTTACCACTGAAGTATTGTGCTAGTGCATGCTCGTCTCGTGTACGTACTAGACGAACAGACCACCGGTTCTACAGATGCATCACGTGCAGAATTTTACTTGTAATTTACTGAGTGCACGTGATATGTGAGGCGCGTTCACTGCATTTGCAAAGCGCTGAATTTCTTCCAGTTCAGGCTTTTGCGCATCCACTGAAGTACCTCGTTCTGTGCACACGTCTGCACGCGTGCAGTTGGCTCACCAGGCGAGCCTCGACTCTCTGTGTGTCACGAAGCTGCCCTCTGCGTCTCAGGACCTGCCTCGAATCAAACTGTCTTGTGTCAGCACTCGTAAGTGTCTGTCGTTGGTAGGCGTGTGCGCGTGGATTAGCGCCGTCAAGGCAGCGGGAGCACTTCAACGAAGACGTGGTAATTTGCTCTTGGTATCTCTCGCTTGCAGTGACAAATCGGTGATATCGAATCGCTCGCCCAAGTGGGCGCGCTACCCAGACGCTAGAGGATCATCTGGGCAACTTAGGTGGGAATACCATGTATGCTGATCTACGTGTGCGTGCACGTCTATATTTATATATATATATATATATATATATATATATGCCCCTCATGTATGCACTGTGATATGCGTATACCCTAGCGTTCTCATTAACTGTGTAATTCTTTAGAAGACCCAGGAGACGTGTATAAGAATCTGTTCGCATTTGCAGACGGCAGCGTAAGCGCGTATCTGCTTACGTGATATCCACAATGCTGTACTGTGCCAGCCAGCAGAACAGTTTTGATAGTTTGCCGTGGCAGGTACAATACGTAAGCCTCCAGGGTTTCTCCATTCATGAGATATGAGAAACGCGACTGTTTGGCTATTGAACAACTTAGATGAATGCTGGAAATGCAGACGAAACTTATGCAGTGACGCCATCACACCTGTCATTTTGCATAGGAGGCCATACCATGCGCTTACCGAACGAAAGATTTGCAAGCCTTCACATGTTGAGTGCGCTGCGTCCGTAGATACAGACGTCCTTCTGCACACCAAGGGGTCAATATGTGAGTTTATCGAGATGTATTCGTGCATACACCACTTGTGCATACCTGTAAAAATTTAAGGCATATGTACACGCGTACCTATATGCGTACACGACTCTACGTGCCTACGAGTATGTCTACTTTTCCATTTACGACCGCATCATGAACAGGAGGACTTTGTATACCTTCACATCGGTAATGACAAGAGGTTTATAGAGGCGTGCACACACCTGCGTGTGTAAACGAAAGTACGGTGCCTCTCGGACCTTGCGGAAATATGTGAAGGTTCCGAAGTGGATTCGATTACAAGAGTCCCATCCTCTCTGTAGCGTGCATTCGCTTCTTCACGTCAACACCATGCATTCACCATACAGCAGAAAAATTCCGCGGTAATCTGGAGCAAAAACGTTGCATCCAGCTATGTACTGAGACGCGGTCGTGTGGCTGCCGCTGCGGCTTGGGCTGTTCTGGTTTGTGCCCCAGAAATTTTTTTCCCTCGTGCAGATGCTGCTTACTGCGCTCCTGCCGTTCCACGTGGTGTTGCACCTGGTGCCACCCCACGACGACATACTTCAAAGGAATTCACTATTTCAGCGCGTTCTTGAAGGGTTCGTAGCTACACGGACCTCTGCACAGATTCTTTTCTTTTGCCGACGAGGACGGTGACCCTGAGGCCAAGGCTATGTCTCCTGTGCTCGACGGTGGAAAACGTGGATCAAGCGAGGAGAATTGCCGCACAAGAAAACTACGGCGCGACGCAGGAAAGGGAAAACGCGGAACCCTAAAAGAAGTAGAACTGGAAACCTAAATAAATCCTGAACAACCATAAGCGCTGAACAACTTTTCTTTTTTCGGATCGCTGACGGCGCGAGTCGACGAGTTTATGGTATCACAAGAGCACTACTATCCTTATTTTGGGTCGCTACGTCGCGGAGGCAAAAGAACAGAGTTAAACCATCAACGCAACGCTAAGTGTAGTGCGATGCCTCGGACGCCGCAGCCCGTTGCACATCTGTTCGGCGGAGTGACCTCATGGGTGGGTCGCCTCATGACATTCATAGCGACTAAGCGGCATTCTAAACGATGTCGTAATGTTAGGGCAGTGTACCGTGGCGTGGACAGAACCTATTGTTTCAAAGGACTGTTCCCGTCTCACCGGTAAACAGATCAGAGACGAACTGGGGGAATACGCCGGAACACGCCGTCTCGTGATGGTCTTAGGTAGTGCCATACTCCGAGGGGCGAATATATATTTAGCTAGGTTGGACGCGTGCGATAACTTGCGTCGTCAGGTGTTCCTAAGCGGTGTTCGAAGATCTAGGTGAGATTCAGTATAAAACTAAACCCCCGTTTCCTGGTGCAGTATTACTGCATCATAAAAAGTGGCATTTTCGTATCTGATAAGAGGTCTCTTTTTTACTCCGTAAAACCTACGACACAGGTACAGCCTCTGATAGCACGCTGCATACGCCTGCGGGTCCAATGTGGGTGCGCAGTTGACGATGAACACCTACGATACAGTTACTCATCTGGGAGCACGACGAAGACCCTACGGTTCCAACGTGGGTGCGCTGTTGATGATGCTTTTTCGACTCTCTTTTAAAAAAGAATTTCGAGTGAATCTTGCGCGGCTTCGTTGTGAGCAAGACTGTACCTGTGGCCTTCGAATTAACAACACTTGGATGTAAAATAGGAGTTCAAGGCCTGCGCGGAAGTCAGGACGCGCCAGACAAATTGTCCCACTAGTTCTTTTCCTTTCCCCGCCAGCAAGCGTTGCTGTAAAAAAGTTCCTGGAAATGTGTCAGTGAAGCAGTTTTTGCAGGAAGTCAAACGCTGAACGTATTAATTGTTTCACGACTGACTGAGTGTACCGAGGATGCATCAGGAGCGCGTGAGGGCGTAGGGCAGTGTACGGGACACCTACTGTTTTAGAGAAGGGTGGACGGGCGTGCGGATGATCGTGCGCAGGTCTGCCCACGATATCTGGAGGTAAGGGTGTGTTGCCGGATGCGTGTGTCCGCGCATCTGTCTTCTTAGGTTACTCTAAAGGCGCACGGTAAGCCAGTGTGTGCACCTTCTCCATCCTGGTAGGCTTGGCATGGCATCCATTTGCTGCTGCACCGCCTCGGAAGCTGGAGGCTCTTTGTTAAGCAAGCCGTCGTGTCCGCGTTGGCACGTTTCCGGATAACGTTGTGCCCTCATTGCAATTTGCTTGAGTACGGTCCAGTGCTTGAAGCCTCCTGGTGAGGATCGTGTACAAACTGAATACCCTCTACTGAGGGAACCTGTAGGAGACCACTCCTCCGTACGTTGTTGAGTAGCGGCCGTCAGCGGATCAAGTATGAAGAGGGCATCAACACTGCTATTGTCTTCTTTTCCAACTGGGTGGGCATCATCGCAGAAAATCCAGCACACGCGGCGAATAGAAGACAAGGATGAGCCAAGAAGTCATGCATTGATGCTGGAGCCCACTTTTACTTACCAGTGCATCGCTTGCCGAATGGGAAGCGGCGGTTTCTAATGCCTCTTCAGGATATGCAGTCCCCGTCATGCTCCTCACGGATGTGTGCAAGTGTACGAGACATGAAAGTCGCTTACACTTTCTAACAACTGATTTGGCTGCAAGTGCGGTGTGCAGTCTGGAAAGCATGAAATCACAATGTAGTCGCTCTCCACGGCCGGAAACCGCAAGGCATCAGCAGGGCCTCCGCAGGTTTCGAGTCCACAATACACAGTGTTGCGCAGCAGGGTCGACGACACCTGAAGCGAAGACTGTCGCCAACTGGGCAATTTAAAATCGTGGTGCAAGAAATAAGTACTGCTTGACGAGTGTTTTGGTGGGCTTTCTCTGCGTGTGAGAATTGGGACGCTGTTGCCGGTCATCGACGGCTACAGCGAGGCAAGGCAGCGCGCGGCGCGGTCCGTCACGAAACCGCCTCCACACGAGACGTTGGAGTCTCACCCACCGATTGAACCTTAAATCGTTTTGCGTAGTCTTTTGTAGCTGTAAACGGGAGCAAACAACTCTGCAGAGTAAGAACGTCAGAGATTAATGACGCGTCGTGTTGCAGTTGTGCTGCTGGATGCGCGACGACGCAAGCAGCGAGGTGGGGGGTACGTCGCGCCTGGCGGCAAACTAAAACCAGCAAACTAGCAGGGGGCATATGGAGATAAGATAATTAGTGATGACATAAACACTAACAAACCACGTGTTTTACTAGGAATTACTTATGACTTGTAACTACTACACTAAGTGCACCTAACAAAATAGTAATAATTATAACAATTGAGCTAGGACTTGGTAAACAGTCTGTTGAAAATTGTTGACGGAGATACATTCGAGTATTTAAGTGTCTGATTTCGGCAGCCAAATCGATCCTCACATTCAAGGATAATTCTATTTTGAGAAGTATTATATATACGACAAATGATCGATGGCAAAGGATTAAGCCACATGATATTACTTTTGTTTCTTCAAGTAGGGTTTGGATGGATAGAATTATCTCATCCAGATAACTCGATACCTGTAAATCGATTTGTCATGCCTGGTGACTTTACAAAAGTAAGGTGGTTAATTGATAAGGAGGCTAGCTTCTGTTGTCAGAATATGCTGTATGCGACTTGGTAAACAGATTCCTTCTACATAAAAACCAGTAGTCCAACTAGGTTATCTGGACTTGTATTATACGTCATTACAATTGCTACCGCTTTCCTCGGCTATGTATTACCATTGCAGGTTTTGGTAACTACTTTGTACCGATCTGTATTGGTAGTTCCAAAAAAGCACTTACCGGCTTTGGTAAATCGACTTGTAACTCCACTACATATAGTACCATAAAAAAACGAGAATACAGCGTGTAAAGTATATCGGATAGCTAAGGTTAGCCTTTGTTGTTATAATAGTAAAGCAAGTATAATGATAACGGATCCTAAGAACAGACTCGTTCCTAAGAAATTTATAGAACCTAATACACTACTAATACCTAATACAGCCAGATCCATGAGGTTACTACATTTCTTGTTGAAAATTGTTGACGGAGATATATTCGAGTAAGATAGTGTCTGAGAAATAACTCCAAAACCAGGGAGAATTACATTGTTGTTAGCCATGTAGGCACAAAGCCAGTTAAAGATTTTGGTACCTGTAGGAATTGCAATCATGATCGTTACCGCAGAGAAATATGCACGAGTATCTACCTCTAATCCTACGTAAGATCCAACCTGAATTAAATAATCTTAAACTAGTAGGATCAATATTGGCCTGGCTGTATTAGGTATTAGTAGTTGTGCAAAGGTAAGAAAGTTAATAGAATGCTGCTAAGGAATACAAAACACCATATATTAAGATATGTAGAATTTACTGTAATGGCAGTCCAAATATTATGGTTTGGAAATCAAAAGAGCTTTCACTGATTGTGTTTATGAAACGTGACTTACTTCATGGAAATCAAAAGAGCTTTCACTGATTGTATTTATAAACAGGTGGTTTGTTAGTGTTGATGTCATCACTAATTATCTTAGCTCTATATACCGAAATTATCGTCCATATTTCTCTGCGGTAACTATCATGATTGCAATTCCTACAGGTACCAAAATCTTTAACTGGCTTGGTACCTATATGGCTAATGATTCTATTAATTATTATAGGTGGTGCTATGCCTCAAACAATAAGAAATACATAATCACGGTTGGTATTGCATCATGTGTTTATAGTTTCAATACTAATTCATAATTAGTGATGACATAAACACTTGTACGGTTCGTACCTACTTGACTTCCATCGACAGCTGAACTGTAGTTTATCGGGACTTAAGTTAGTGTAGTCAATCGAAAGGTTTGCTCAGCCACTGGTTCACCTGTAAATGCCCAAACTATTTATGTTTTTAGACACAAACCATTTTTACTACGAAGTTATGGTTTTGGAGACATCAACTACCTTGTTCCGACTTCGTACCGACTGTGTTCCTAGTTCCAGTATGGCATAATATGCTAAGATATACCATTCTGGTACTATATGTACTGGAGTTACAAATCGATTTACCAAAGCCGGTAAGTGCTTTTTTGGCAGATATTTCATTCGATAGTCCACGCTCAATCTTACCATGTAAAAGTTCATTTGTGATCGCATGGTTACGAGTACAAAAGTTCTTTATCAAGCTCTCCAGTACAGGCGCCCGAAGAAGCGCAGCCTATGAAAACCGCGAGCGCTTACGTACACTTGCCGCGCATCTGGCGGAAGGAGCTGAGCATGTAAGCTGCGGTTGTTTGACGCTACGTGCTAAGACACGGTGTGTTCTCAGGAATACGCGTGGAGTAAAAGTGTCCGAGATGACGATTAGCGGCGGTTGTGTGACGCTGCGCACTAGGACACGGTATGTTCTCACGAATACGCGTTGCATAACGGTGTCCCTCTGAAATGGCTTGACCTTTTGTGGGGAAATGGATTCAACGGCATTTGTTTGACGTCACCCTGTTGACCCATCACACCGCAGCAGCTGGCTGTGTTACGAATATTGAATATCCCACAATTGAGACAGTTTTCCAGATGCCTTTTCCGACGAGTGTACGCACGATCAGCTGCAGTTGTATGACGCTGCGCACTAGGACACGGTATGTTCTCACGAATACGCGTGGCGTAACGGTGTCCAGCTGACTTGCCATGAACTCTCGTTGGGAAAGAGATTCGACAGCATTCTGTTTGGCGTCACCCTGTTGACCCAGCACACCTCAACAGCCGGCTCGTTTACGAATATTGAATATCCCACAATTGGGACAGTTCTCCAAATGCCTTTTCCGACGAGCGTACGTCGAAGGCTGCACAGATGTGCATATTTACTTCCAAAATTCCAGCCTACAATGGAGAACGCTTTTGTTTGAACGGCATACTCGCTGCATAGTACACACGTCATGACTCGGCGTCTGTATCATGAAACATTTGACTAATTGAAGGTCCTATTGAAGTATGTGTTGCCTATATCAATCAACAGCGTTCAAGGCACACCGTGAACCGCGGTAACTCGAAATGAGGTACGAATCACTCCGGCGCCGTACGAAGATTCAAACGGCAGCCCTCAGTGATCACAAAGTTTAGTACCTGGAGTGTATAATATGTGAACACGTGTAAAATTCAGCGGTTTTACAACATTTGCGGTCCTCCTGCTTACGCAGAAATCAACGTGAGATAACCCAGCGTAACTCTGAGCCCTGAAAAGTCAAGAAAGAAAACTAGAAATGCACCCCACATGCAGTGACGGGGCGCAGATTTTGGGAGGTCACGCTCTGCGTGTAATTGTACCAGGACAGGCAAATGCATACGCTATACCCCATGCGTGTGGAACCGTAGATGTGAATGGTTATAAGCCATCTGCAAATGCCTGGGGGACCGGGGGGAGCTGCGTGCGCCGCTACATCCGCCAAGCTAACATCAGACTGCGCCGGTGACGTAGTGAGGCAAAGTGCTTTCATTCGTGCTGACTACTGTGGTAGGAGAGAAAACTTGGCTGCGGACACTATTTGGACGTGGTAAACATTATCGCACATGGCTTGCGCACTTCGCGTCCATGCAGATCTGAACTTCCTGCTATGAGTGTTACTGTGGGTTAGTTTCCGCTGTACTGGTAGTCAGTCAAGGCGCACGACTCCCTGCAGAGACGGCACTGAAAGCCATATACGTCTTGTTTCTTGCAGCCTACCAGAAGGCCTGTTTAAAAGAGTAGACGTCTCCGTGGCCGGAGAAATGTGACCACGGTCGTAGGATAGTGCACACTAGTGAATCGCCCGGCATCGCGCGGGTTTCCATTGCCGTAAAACGAGCGCAGTCACATTTTTTGCCTAGCAAACACAAAACCACATGCTCAGAAAACATCTCTCAGGAAACTGGATGGTTCTGTAGCACAGTTATGGCTCTGTCCGCCCCAGCTCCCCAACGCGACACTGAGTTCTCCACTTCGCCGTGTTCGTTGTGCAGTACTTACTGAAAAGTTGTAGGGTACGGCTTCACTGCTTTGCTGACGCATCAGTACGAGCAGCCGTTTGAGTGCAACGTCGCACGTGCCCTCGTGTAATCTGACACGTTTCATTCTCCCCGCCTGCGCTTCCCAGCCGCTACGGCTTAAAGCTCAGAGTTTGACATTTCATCCGGAGTGGACACTGACCTGGGTCGTGACTGTCCTACCTGTGTAGACCCTTTCCTATCCCCGCTGGCTTCTCTCTTTCTCCTGACTTACGCCCGTGTGCCGGAAAACCACCAGCGCAGCACAGCGTGATACAGCAGCCGTCAAATTATGCGTGCATAGACTTTCCAATAACCTCTTTCATTTACCGTCTCACAAGAAATGACGAATACCTTTCAATTTTCTTCGTCGCGCAAGCCATGTGCAGTGACTTATTGTTGCAGTGCTGTGCGCAACACGGCAATAGCGGTAGCACGGTCTGCGCCCGAGTGACTTCTACCAGTGTTATCCGGGAGTTCTATGGATTTTGTGGTGGCCTGACGCGGGCGAGCGAGCACCCGAAGCGGGAGGTTGTCTCACGCCATCCTACGAACCTTTTGTGAAGTACGTGCCCCTGCTTTGGGTGTAAGAGATTGGAATAACACTGAGCAGATAATTTGCCGTTAGACGCTGCTCCGTAGTACGAACAATATGAGGTTGTTAAGAATCAGGATTGAACCACTTAGAGGCTTTGGTGAAATATGGTGGACGCCTTGAAGTCGACACGGAAAGATCGCTATGGTCGCTTCGGCAGTTGAGGCAATAACAGCAGCTACATTCTGTGTTGTCCACTGTTTGCATGCGCGGCTCGGCCAACCGGATTAGGCGAAGTGCTTGTTTTTCCTGCCTGTAGTTGTTCACTCCGTCGAAGGGCAGGCGTCGCGCCTTGCTCCGTCTATAAAGCTGGCACTTTTCTTCGATAAGAGCCGCAGAAACGACAGGAAACGGTGTCCCCTCACACCAGGAGATGTGCAACAGCATTCTATGTGGGATCAGAATTTGTGTCACTTGCTCACACCTCGATCTATTCAAAACTGTTTACACAGTTGTCTCTTATTTTTTGCAGCCCGTGATGTCCCCCTGCAACGACTTTGACGACCCAGCACGTGTACGCCCAGCTTACACCCAGTTTACTGTTTGTACAAACCCATGTATCGTCGGCGATATGAATTGCATGTACATGTAGACGTACGTTTTTGCCGGTGGGCACGCACCCGAATTCCTGCACTTCTCTACGTGTATGCCTTTAGTCTCCCATTTCACACAACTGGGGTTTTTCTCAAATGCCTGCGTAGGGTGTGTACTGGTAGACCGTGTTTTGTGACAGGCATAGTTGAGCTATCGATGCACCCAAGTGCACGTGAAGTCGCTGGGTAGGTCTTTGTCTGCAGTTGCAGTGGCCTGGGCTTGCCAGCCTATAGTGACGCTTTTTTCAACGCCTACAAGCGCGAATTATTTCAGCCGCAGTTGCCCAGACTGGTATCCTTGCAAACGAATACTCGTTCTTGCGAGTGCATCTATCAGGTGACGGCTGCGCTCGCGAACTGCTCCCCAAATGAGCACTTTCAACTCCCTCCTCATTTGAACGCCTGTGTCTGCAATGATCTGCATTGTGAAGTCTCCGCACCACGTTGTACGCGCCAGTGTTCGGCAACAGCTAGTGTGCAGCCGGCTCCGCGTCCGAACTCGTGTGCTGGCAAACAGCGCTGTCGTCAATATCCGTGAGTGGTCTTTTTCATGAGGAGCAGGAAGCTGGCGAAATATCAGGGCGGTGTGAGCACTGAAAGCTTTCGAATATCTGGTTCCCTTCTGAAAGAGGTTTTTCGTGTGACTTAAGAAGAAACTTCACATAAAAAGTCGTGAACGAAATCACAAAGCTCGTAAGAAAGGCGTATATGCAGCTTCAAGGAGAAATGTCCTCTTTCAAGTGGTTTTGCAAACCACCTCGAGAGAGACTGCTTCCAAGAGTGCGACAGCAGTAGCTGCGAAGGCACTCGAAGCTTCCAGGTCACTTGTTTCGAGGTCCGCAAAGTGCCTTCGTCATTGGCTCTCTCGAAGGGCAGCTGCCTGACGTGGTTGAAGAATGTGCAAAGACTTGAAGTAAAACGGGTGTCCCTGATGTACTCCAGGAGCGTGAGTTTCCTTTCAGAAGCACCTAGACTCCCTGAAAAGCCTTTGATGCGAACAATAGGGCCTGCTTTGAGGCTGCGAATTGGTTTCGCCTCGTGGGCGTCTGTACCACAAAAGTCCTCCTATTTTTGCGACACCTCAGATGAGACGCCGTGAAGCAGTTCCGTCCCCTTGAAAGTGCGCTTTCCCAGAAGGTGCTTGCGACGCTGTGTTGTACACAGAAAAACTCCGGTACTTGGACGCCCTCTCGCGCATCGAAAACATGGGAGAGCTAGGGCATGACTGATAAACTTGCACGACCCTGAACTTGAAAACTTTTGCTGCCTCAGAAGGGACATTCGATCCAAAAGATTAGAGAGCTAGTGCGGCTCTGATAATCGCGCAGGGCCCTAAACTTGTAACCTATTCCTGCTGAAGAAGCATTCGAACCAAAATAAAGGAGAGGTAATGCACGAGTGACAAATTTGCAGGGCCCTGAACTTGGAACCTTTTCCTGCTGAAGGGACATTCAAACCAAAACGAAGCAGAGGTAGTGCAGGACTGAGAAGCTTGCAGGGACCTACACTTCGAAGCTTTTGCGGGTGCAAAAGGGACATTCGAACTGATGACTCAGACGGAACAGCTGCTGCCCTGGGAAAATAACCGTGGTAGCTGTGGCAGATAGGTGGACTTACACCGTATGGAATTTAGGAGAATGAGTTGTAGAGAACTTGGAATCCTTTCGAATTTGCACTAAAAGCGAGGACGCTGCACTGAACAGTAGAACGCGTCTGCATTAATTAGGACTAGAACCTCGAATCAAAGACGGTTACGATCGAAACTTGTACAAGCCGAACGTGTTCCTGATTAAAAAGTAATTACACCGGCTAAGAAACCTGCGCAATTACTGGCGTTCAGGCTTCAGCGGAATTAAAAAATGTACACGCTGCAGCGCCTTTTTTTTTGACGAGTGGCGGCACTTGACAAAGTGCGATTGGAACACCGTAAGAGAGACACGGGGGACTGGACACGGGGAGACAGCCGAAAAGAGCCAGAGAAAGAAAACAATGTAGAGGCAAGGAGCACAGGATCAAAGGCAAAAGAACAAATTTTGTCTTTTTGTAAACATAAATTAGTTGCCCTTGCGAAGAAGGGACAAGTGCGACGTTTTCACAGATGCTGTCTCGTCACCGGCATCTTCATTGCGTCAGTGGCACGAATGAGGAAATTTCCTTAGCAGGGCAGCGAGGACGACGGGATATTAGGTCAACACAAACGGCAGAATATACAGTATAACATTAGGCATAGTAGCGGAAACTGTAGATTCGGAAGGCGAGGGAGTCTAACCAGGACCCCAAGCGGCAGTGCATTCGCCATCGTGAGCAGCATCTGCACAAGCATCAGTGCACAGGCAGCAGCAGCACATCCAGCATCAACAGAGGAGCCGCAGGCAGAAAGAGCAGCAGGAGGCGCTGCCCAGGTAGCAGGATCACAAACACATGCAACAACTGCTGAACAAATTGGATTAGAAAAAACAATAGCGGAGGAGGCAGTTGTAGAGGCAAGATTCAGCAGCGCAACGGAGAGCAGCGGACCAGGCTTAAGGAGCAGCAACAACGGCACAAGCGGCGACAGCAGCATCTCGAGAGTCCGCACGAAGCGGCGCGTCAGCAGTACCTTCGCTGTTCCTGTGTATGTTTTGAATTGATTTGTAGGTCTACCTGCCGTATGACATGCTTCCGACAAACTTTATCTATAAGCGTGCGATGGCGTCCTTCCGCTTAAAGGTTTTTCTGTCTCTTTGCCGCTAATTTCCGCATTCACCTGTTGTTTTCCTTGGTGCTACGTCAGCTGCAGTTCAGGAAAAAGCAGCAACAAAATAGTCAGATGCAGTTGCACAGCATATACCAGGAAGCAGCTGTTCCACCGGTGAAAGGTGCAATAGAACAGAACAGCGCGAGAAGCAGGGCATCAGCGCGAAAATCATCACTAGCGACGCAAGTGGAGGCAGCAGCCCGAGAAACAAGGCCGCAGCGCACAAGTACATCAATAGCAATAGGGGCAACAGCAGCCCAAGAAAGCCGCCACTGCGAACCAAAAGCGGCAGCGGACACTGTGGCAGGGATGAAATCTCACGAAGGACTGGCGGACTGATAATGGAAGGGGGACGAGAGGCGGGTTTGCAGCAGCACAAGAAGAAGCAGCAGGGTAAGCAAATGCAGCGGTACAAGAAAGCACGAGTGAAGCAGCATTAGAAGCAAAGCAGTAGCATCACAACGAGCAGCTGCAGTTGCAGGCGGCACTTGTTGCATTGGAAGGAACACTAGCAGAGTAACAGCAACGGAAGCAGCAGTGATGACGCAGAAGCACACCAGCACCACCAGACGCAACTACAGCAGCTCAACAAATGGCTGCTACAGCAACACACGACGCTGCAGCACTGGAAGAGGGACAAGCTGCTTCACGATAACAAGGAGTACCAGATGCGGCCCCGCTTGCCTCTGATGCAGCGAAGCCTAAGAAGTTGCAACGGCGGTACATGGGATGGGGTCAGCCAAGCACCGAGCACCCGGAGATGCAGCACTCGAAGCAGCAGCATCACAAGCGGGCTGAAGGTGAACAGGGACTAGCAACTGCAGTAACACAGCAAAGCAACAGCAGCACAGCACAGCGAGCTGCAGAAACAGAAACGCAGCTGTATTTAAAGCACCAGCAGAAGCAGCACGAATGGTAGCAACAGCACACGCAGCAGCAGGACGAGATGCCACCCCGCAAATTCAACAACAACAAATTTCGTTCACGTTCTCACAGAAACTTGTGTCTGCTACCCGTGCAATGCACCTGTGTCGAAGCGACAAAGGGGATCGGTAACCTTCCGGCGATACTCCGTTTCGAACTGTCGCTTGTGTGTGCGAGCGTGTGTGGAAGAGTGTACATACATACGTTGATGTGAGTACGCCTCCAAGGAGCACGTACAGATATACGTGTTCATAGGTGTGTACGTATCACCATATTGATTGTTCTGCCGATAGGGGAAACGTACACATGTTTGTGCGCGCGCAGTATATATATATATATATATACCCCCCGACTCCTCCAGAGGTGCGCACTGGGCTCCACACACGTACGTGCATTTCGGGTGTATATGTGCGTATATGTCTACGTGGTTCTCTTCGAAGGACGTTTGCATGCACAGACTCAGCGTTAAGATGTGCGGCCGGGTGGATGTTCAGTACCATACATGTGCTGCACACTGGCGTATGCAGGTTGATGTGGGTGTACAGCTGCACTGCGTTAGTTGTACGTGGGTGCAGCGGCCCGGCCCGAGAGGCGCCCAATGGTCAAGAAACAACGCTCTAATTCTCAGTCAAAAGTGGAATGCAGGACGGATACACAGTGAAGGTGCTGCTCGCTATCATCCATCGGCAGATTGTCAGCGTGAATGTGGAGAGATCCACCGCTCAACGACCGGAGCTGCGAGCAGTTTATGACTAAATATTTCTTTTGATTGTTTTGAGGACGCACACAAGTTATGGACAACACGAGTGTACCCTTGTGGTAGTACGTGCACGCGAGGTATATATACCTATGTGTAAGATCTATATTGTTCTTGTCTATGCCCCTTCGACGACCGATGATCGTCTGACGAGGGTGTTGCGGCGGGTAGTGACTTGACTCTATAGAGCCGGCACTGCAGAGTAAAGACGCCAAGGTAATCTAGCCCCCTCTCACTGTGTCTGCGCCAGGCGACCTGGAGCGCTGGTCCTGGCACACACGTGGAAGAGCTACACACAGCTGCTGTATCGACGCTGGAACAACTGTACTTTATCGTGAGTGCAGTGGCAAGCATCGCAGGCAAGCGACATGTAGGAATCTGTTGCTGGTTCGCAGTACCAACGAGGTACTTCAATACATGCGCAAACAAGTTCACCGAGAGTTCAGTTAGCGTTACAGACAAAACACGGGATAATAAAGACACTGTTACGGCCCCCTAGGCGGTCCAGGGGCTTGTCTTCTTTTCCAAGGGACCTGAGGCAAACACAGATAGAATCAATTGACTACCGCACACAAATGTGCGTCTAATCTGCCCTTGAACGGACGGCAATTCCCGTTTCAAGGATGGGGAGTATAATCCTGGTCTGTGAATTGTTTTTCGGAACGTGCACTAGGGAAGACGAAAGCGGCCGCAGCTCTCTCTGTCATAAGAACATATACGCTCTTGCGTTGTAGCGACGCGCGCGTGAGTGGCGCTCTTGCAGCTGGGAGTTGGGTGCTCTGAATCAAGCCTGCCACGGGAGGTACCCGAGTGCGACCCGTTTTGCAAGGTTCACTGTCACGGCAGGGATGCATGATCGCAGAGTCTTCTCGCATCCCACTTTATCGAGTGCACTGAATCCCGCCTGAACGCCTGAGCAACTCTCCTTCCCAATTTCCGCTTCTATTCACCGAAGCCCTTGCATCTACCATCTGGAGACATAGTTCGACCGGGACGGACAACTAGGACTGAGTGTCAGCGCAGAAGTGCCTTTTTACGAGCCTTTTGCTACATCTTCCTGTTTCTTTTTACCTTGGCCTACTTGACGTGCCTTAGACACGGAGGATAGATGGAGGGGAGAAATTGTAGGGGTACATAGGTACGCTCCGCGGATCGTGGCATTTACGCTATGTCGTGGGCCAACGTCCAGGGCGACGTCCAATGTGTATACATTTTGCTCGGAGTTATTTGCTTTACACGGCGCGTCATTTCTTTCACAGTTCTGGACCACCCAATAGTTGTTGTGTATCCAAACATCACGCGCGCATCAGCCCGTTACCTAATGCAACTTTCTGTGTGTGATCGGCAAGTTGGTGTCTAGTAGGCCTGTGAGGAGGGCGGCACGGGCACTATCCCTCGCACGCACGGGCCTCTCTTCTCAACGTGTGGCCCGTTCCAGACACGAGCCTAACGTGTCAGGCATCAGTAATACTGTCGCGGTGCTGGTGTCTTTTCATGGCACCAGAAAATGGAAGTGAAACCGCCTCTTCAGATGGTTCGCCAACTTCCGCTGACCGTACGCCCTTATATAAAAGATATAAAAGGAAACACGTCCTCACATTTCAACCGTGCGGGTCCGTAACTACTTTTCCCCCGCTTTAAGGTCAACTGTAAGACAATGCAACAATCTAGGTTACGAACTTCGTCGAAACCAGCCAGGACTAGACAACCGTAAGAGACCAGCTGCAGTCGTCGTTGTGCCCACATTCGCTGTCGCTGTGGGCAGGGTAAAGTGGGGTGAATCACTCTCCATCAGTGGTGACCGCTCCGCGTCTCTCCTTGGTAGATATTGAGTTGTATGCTGGGATGTACTCTCAGAGCGCGTGTTTGGATATTATGTTGCCGTTTGCAGCGTAACTCCAAAGATATCTTCTCGTCGGTCTAAAAATAGACCGCTCCTGGAAAAACATCGTTCCGCCGTAATGCTGGCGACAGGAGTGTTGTTGGTTTCCGCAAGTATGACTACAACTTATCGTGCGGGAGGGATAGGTACACGCGAATGGAGACAAGTGTTGTTCAGTTGTTGATACAACTGACAACAACACGTTAAATCTTTAAATCAGCGCAGAATACTGGCGATCAGTTTGCTCGCAGGGCTACGTGACAATCACCGTCGACGGCGTCCGGTACGACGGAACCGGGTATTTGGTGGATACACGCGGTGAGCGGGTGCCTTGCCACAGTTAGTAGGATGTAAGGACTCAAACTAGTCATCGTGTAGAGTATTGGGACTCGATCACGTCTGTTGCCGGCGCACCACAACAGGCACGGTCTCTAATATTAAGCATCGGTGATATCTACTGTTTTCTCACCAAAACAGCCTTTGGGTGAGCCGTGACCGTCTGTTGCGTGAGGCAGTCTTAACGTTAAAAAGTCGTGGTGCAACAGAAAACCACCAGCTGACATGCGCCTGCAAAGCGACCCGATTTGCAAAGAAGAGCAAATGTAGCGTTCTTCGGTGTACTTTCCTGAGTGTAGAAGGCGTAAATTCCGCATGTGCTTCTGAAGACCGTGGGCACGGACGATAGTAGGATATACCAGATTGCATTTCACCTGAAGCTTAACCACGACGTTACCTCAAATTCCGCCGAAGCCACGCGTACCCTGGCAGGTGCGCTGCTCGCATTGCAGTTATTGTTGTACACTCCAAGCGTATACGTGAAGAAATGAAACATGATTTCCATGCGGTCCCATGTCGCAGCAACTAGGGCACAAGTGACCTCAGTGGGGGCTACGGACACCTGACTATGGCAGAAGGATTTGCGGCGAGGAATGCGGATCCAATAAATGGTAGAAAAAACTTGCTCATACAAATCTAACCATGACCTTGCAGAGAAGGGTGAGGACGAATCATGCTGATACGGGCTGAGTACGCCGGTCACACATAAGGATCCCGGGAACGCATGCCCCCTCTGCTGTGTTCTCCATTATGCTGGAATATTTTCTTTAAGGTACTGTGAAAGAGGAAGAGCCAGGGTTCGGTAGCCGGATTTTGTCTACGACGCAGGACAGACGGAGTCCACTTCGTGTAATATAGGTCCTCCATTCATTCCGTTGTGCATGTAGGTGTTGACAAAAAGGATGTCATAGGTCATAGCAAGGACATCTTTCCTTCATTGAGAAATGGAGCATGATCGTTTTCAGACTAACTGAATAGGTCGCTTGTTCATGTAGTTTGAAAAATCTCTCAAAGTTAGTGGCCCACAGGTCCTTTTGGTTGCTGACAGCGTTCCCTGTCGAAGTCTGAAGTGCGCAGCTCCATTTTGCCGAGTTGGAGTTCATCTTTTCAGCAGTTTGAGTGCACCCTGTCGTAGTCCAGAAGAGCGCGCGAAGCACTATGGGCTCTGGGCTTTTTTTATCTGAATACTTCGCCGCGTCTCTGGACTACGAAGGAGGAGTTGGCGCCGCCCCGAATCGATATCAAAACAAGAGAGGTAAGGAATCTACTATACGGCTTACCAGGGGTGGCTGTTTTCCAGAGAGCACAAATCAGGTGTAGCGCGCGGCACGGGGAGAAGTACAGGTAAGGAAACTAACAATACGGGGGCTACTAAGGGTGGTTGTCCTCCAGGCCCCATAAATCGACTGCAGCAGGTGACTTGGGGGCACATACGGGTGTAACGGCGTACGGGACACCAGGGGTGGGTGTTCTCCAGGGCGCATGGATAAATTGTTGCATGTAGCTTGGACGCAACTACAGGTAAGGGAATTTGACAATTTAGAGGTTGTCAAGGCTGGTTGTCTTCCAGGGCTCATGGATTATTTATAGCGTCTTGCTGGGGGGCGGATAAAGGTTAGAAATCTAACAGTGTAGAGGGAGCGGGGGATGTTGGTTCCCCAGCGCGCATGGATCAGCTGCACGTAGAAAGCAGACCTACACCCTGTGAGCTGCTGAGATTAAACACAGGTATACGCTCTTGGCCTCTTCAACGTGGCGCTGGCAACGACATGAGCGGTTCCTCCGCCTCCGAACAAATCGTGTGACTGTGGACCTGAGACGATACTGCAATCGTTGAGCGTCTATGCGAACATGGACACGTGAAGGTACATTAGAGTGTGTTGGAAGGGCGCTGATACATTGAAGGATGTCAACGGTATTAGCTCCCTGGTAGAAAACAGTGGCTTTCTAGGCTTTGCAACGGTTGAGAAAAAAAAGATCCTGAGACGGTCAGAAGGCAGAAGGAGTACGCGCACAAATGTTCGAATTAAAATCCATTTGGTATGGCACGTGGGGCTGAATGTCGTGCAGGTGAGATTGTCGGGTTTTCCCAAATTATCCCCCATGAATACTTGTTTAACATGCTGCAAAACTTAACAGTTGCATGCAAGTCAGCCCTAACACTCACTTCGAAAAAGGTTGCAAGTGTGAACGGGGTGTGTATGTCAGGCGAGCATGTCGGGTCTCCGATGGCAAACTGGCGTGGGCGCATTGTAGGTGACATGCGCTTCAGCTGCTACATGCGACGAAGGCGACCGATGGTATCTATCAAAGCGTCTGAACAACCGGCACATCGAAACTATGAAAACATCTAAAGGTTCGCAGTCGCCATGTAGTTTCCATAGTAGTATGAGAAAACGAAAGTCTGTAGTCGCCTTCTGCCACTTATGGCGCTCTAGTTTCGAAGATGCTCTTCCTGCACGGGGCAACTGATTTGTATGCATTATGTCACGCGCGTTCGTACACCAGATCGTGTGCGCGCTAACGCAACTCGTGCAGCTGGTGTGGAAAAAAAATTCTGTTGTGGATCACGCAGTCTGCTTTTATGGAACACAGGGTAGACGGTGCCGACGTCACTGGGTGCGAGCTGGAAAGGAGTTGAATTCAGGTGCAGCATCTGTTCTGAGAAGCGTTTGCGCCTTTTCGGTCACAGGCGTGCCGCTAAGGCTTCAGATAAAATGGCAAGATCTGTACTGCAAAGCGATGCCAATATAACTGTGCATAGCGGAGCAATGGATGTAGCTAATTTTGCTGTCGGACTGGAATTATTACGAGTGTGCTCCAGTTGTCTCGGGTTCTGTGAAACAGGAAAAGAGAAGCAGTATACAGTGGTTTCGAGGGAGAGACATGCTTTCTGAACTCTTCTTGAAACGTTTGTGTCTTTCAACTGGACGACCCATATTCTGTGTTCAGGGTCTCCAGAGAAGTGCAGGGACAGAAGGAAATCAGTTTCGGTGGTATCGTGGATCCCAAGCTGGCATGTCGAAGCCAGGGTCGTCTGAGACATAGGTCGACTGCATTTGGCGTTGTGCCCGACCCAAGCTGAAAGGGTGAGTCGGAGACAAAGCGTGCCGCTGTGAACCTTTTGTGCAGGGGAGCTGCCGGCGCTTCATGCTGATTGAACTAATGCTATATGGTGCATTTACTGAATTGTGGAGAACGCAGACTAGCCAGATGCCACAGTAGACGCGGAAGTGGTCTGGCCTATGCAGTTATTTGTGTCTTCCGGCTGGAGATATGCGTCAGGGGAAAAGTGGACTCTAGGGAGTGAAGACCAGGCAGTTGCAGGCAGAGGGGAATGGCGGACATATAATCTGCTGAAGTCGCAGCGCCGTTAGCTCCAGTAAGAAATAAGTGATCGCCGGAGCAAGCAAGAATTTGGCGTAGCTTCGCCCACATCTGTAGGCGGTAACCTTTTGTTAGTGACTGACCTGCTGATCTAGCTTAAACAGTTCAATCAGCAATCTACGCTTACATTACTCCGCTTGCTTTTACAGCGGAATAATGCAGTGGTGCTACACTGACGTTACCACCTGTAACAGCAGGTGCTTTTTGGTTGTGGACATTGACATAAAACCGAGTGGCAACTGTGTTGAGAGGCAGGTAGCACTCAAAACTAGAGAGTTATCCTCGCATACAAAAGAAAGAGTTGTGTTGGACACAAGCAGGGGTGCGTAACCAGGATACACGGATAAGAAATGGGAAAACGGTGGTTCAATACGTTTAGTTCATTGAAAAGTACAAGATTCTCATGTAAGGAGGAGTGTTGAGATGACAAAACACCACGCGGGCTGGCTCAGGGGCCCTAGCACCAATGCTGCACATTAGAGAAGAAAGACTCGCCAGACCCCGTGTTGCTTCAAAAGATCCGCCTCTGTTGTTTCTTCTCGAAAGGTTGCATTGTTTTGAACAGGTGACCAACCACAAAGAAGTACTACGCAGTGAACTGCTCGCTGCCGTGAAACGGTGCACAGGATTCCAGCGATCTACGTAGGAAGGTGACACTCAAGAGAAATGCATGGTCGGCGCTGAAGCGCTTGGGGATTAGAGCAGATCGGCATCACAAAACGAACTGCTCCGCTCATTTTGAGATTGTGGTCTCCGGGAGCAAGAATGCGCGTCAAAAGTAAACGTGCGGAACCACGCGAGCGTCAGCGTGAACTTCGCTGATGCGGACACAGGAGTGAGGGAAGTTACGTCACTCGATTGCTAGCTGTGAGCAAAAGGATTTGCCCTACTTTTTCATGGGCACTTAACGGTCAAACAGGAGGCCTGTGATTGCATCAAGCCTTTAGGACAATGTGAAAAGCTGTAGGTCCTTACGTTTGGCTCCGAGTAGGCACTGCTGGCCTATGCCGTGGGCGAGGAAGCTTTGTGCGACTGGTCGAGCAACATCACCTTAAAAATGGGATCTCCCTGTGCTGTGAGCACGTTCCGGTCTAGTGATTTTAGACTTTTTTCAGACGAATCGAATTGTCAGGTAAGAGCAGAATCTGTGTCGGTATATATGGAGTTGCTAGCACGTAAAAAGGGAGTTAGGATGGAACGCTGTAGTCCAGGATTCACGAATTAACCTTCCGACAGTTTTTTCTGAGGGTCTTTGCTAACAAGGTAGGAAGAATGGAGTCAAATAAACGTGGGAACGACAAACACGTGGATGCCGGTCCCTTGTGCCGGAGTACTGAGACTGAAAGGACGCTTCCTGCCGGTTGGTAAACGAAAGACTTGAAACGCGTCCCGCCCTGCCCAATATTTCATGGTGTGGAGCCGGGATTGCATCTGATAACCGGCTTTTTGCATCGAGTTGTTGAGTTGGGGGGAATAAGGTGTGCCACGCACCACGCGCCTCCCACCATCGCACAATGGAACGCTGGGAAGGAACAGCCCGTTATTGTTCACCTTGGACGGTTAACCTCCACCTCAGATCTGACTGAGAAAGGTGACGATCAGCTTAAAAAGGTGCTGCCAGTCTACGCACGTGCCTGCAGCGATAACATTCCGCTTTTTAATTTAGCTTAACCGTGCAACTGTGAAGTTTACAAAGGACAAGACGAGAGGCGCTGTGCAGTGACGCATAAACCAGCGACCAGAGCGCAACAACACAGTTAGTATTGTTGTGCCTGGCCGGAATCTGTAGTCCTGCACGATGTCAATAAGACCTCTAGTAGATCTCAGTAAAGGGTTGTCTCACACTGGACTGAAAGAGGTCTATGGTTTACCCACTGCTTCCAGCGTTGTTTAGAGTTTTGAAGGTGCTCAGCGTCCAATTAGGCTGCTGTAAAATTGGATACGTCCTAGAATTTGGGAAGTTTAGTGAGTTAGGCTTCCCTAATTCACTAATGTCTCTCCCCGCTGTGACCAGACACAGTGCATTAGCCGACTGCATGTTTCGTAGGGTGTGAAGTAAATGAGAAGGCTGAGTAACAGAGTTTACCGACAGTACACCATGGATAGCAACAGCCAAATGTACGAAACGCCACCTCAATTTCTACAAAATGACGAGATCCCGGGACTTTCCTTGAGGCGGTAGTATATGGGGGGAGGTTTTTAATTTTTAAGGCCTGCCGCGGTAAGGCAAAACATTCAAATGTGTCACGCTGTTGTGTGTGAGCACACGTTGGCACATCGTGGGCAGAGCAAGTCTGAAGGAATATTGTTAATCTGCACAGCGGCGCAGGAAATGAAGTCAGTAAGTGTGGAATGTTCTTAGGTTGCAGCATTGTAGAATAGTGACCGAAGCGTAGGCGTCTGATACCCTCCTCGGCGGCACCTTCAGAAGAAAGTCATCTGATTACAGAAAGAACAAAACCGATAGCAGTGCTTGAATGTGGCCGACATCATTAGAAGGGAGTTATCTGACTGCAGAAAAAACAAACGGGGCGAAATGTTCTGAAGTGGCACAGACATGCAGGCAACGCAGAAAAGCTTGATGGACTTGAAAAAGGCAGATGGGGGAGGAAATGCGTGAGGACTCAGGTGCTCAGGCAGGAAACGAGCCAGACTTGCGTACTGGAAATGAGACCTCGAACGGCACGTAGGGAGACGACGATTATGGAATTAGATGTAATCTTTCTGTTCAATGATTTAAAACTCGAAATAAGAGGCTCGGTGCCAGACACTTTAGCAAGTTGAGTTAAGTGATTCTGTGCTTCTATTGGAAATTGCCTGCGCGGTAGGTGTGTCTCTGTATGAATGGACCACATGATGGACGTGCGCGAAGGGGGCTGGGCAGAGTCACGTATGTTCAACAGGGGCAATCGTCATCTACGTGCTTCCTAGGTTTCTAAAGGAAGAGTTGACTTGCAGCGTGAAATGTGGAGTGATTGCGGATGTTGCCGAGCTCAGAGGCTAACCGAATGCCTTGTACTATTGGTGTGTACCAAGAAGCAGCCCGACTGAATTTGAAGACTTATGTTTCTTTGGAGGGACAGCAAGGCCCCGTGTACACTCGGAGATACGGACTGTGCCCTCCCAATGGAGTAGGTAGCTGACTTATGTTGCTTGTGAAAGACCGTGAGGGCCTGCAGAGAGAGTGGGAAGTTTAGGGAACATTTTTGGTTAGTTCAGGAAAACACGAGAGCTTCTAGGGCTTACACAGAGTGGCGCATAACTGGTGCTATACCGCGGAAGCAAAGAGGAAGGATTTAATAGAAAACATACGGGGGCGGAGTTCTACCGCAGAAACATCACCGTCTAGGAAGTGAGCTGAACGGAGCCTCTTTGTGGCGTGGCTATACGTTGGAGGGGCACGAGAGGGGTCATAGGCGTTGCCTATGGTACGCAGGCAGTGTACGTCTAGAACAAGGATATCTCTCCAGTGCAGCCGATGAATTGGGGGGACGACTCCTGGAGCATGGAGTTAGGGCGATTTTGAAATGCGCTCTTATCACGAGACATCAGGAAGTACGAGTCATCTTGTGATGTCAGGATGACTTGCTGTTAGAGCCTAGATTTGTGTAGAAGAATTAGTGAGCGTTCGCTCAGGAACGGAGTGATTGACCGATTCGGTGCCGAAAGGATGTCCGTGTAACTGGGGACTGAGAAATGCCGTAGCACACGCACACACAAAAGAAACACGCACTTGCAGCGACTAACATAGTACGGAGGAACAAAGGGGACATTCAACGATGAGCGAAGAAATCGTGTCAATACCTTTTGCTGTCTGAACCTGCCTGAAGGCGAAGGATGGAAGCAAGCGATCCTAAGGATACTCCCAAGCGAACGGAGGGCAGTGATATTTTTTTTGTCGGTGGAAAGACGAATCTTACCGTGCAGCATCCAAAACGTGAAATGGAGGCGTGGGGAGTGCAGTACGATTTGTTGTGGTCTTGCTTCCTGAAGAGCATACACGTGAGTACTCCCTGCGTATACACTAGAGAAATGAGCTCTTGTCTGTGAAAGCTCTTTTGAATGCCCCGTAATGCAACGTCCGCCAGTTCCTGGATCGGAGTATCTCTTTGGGTACCTAACCGGCGGGAAAAAGTCTTGTATGCATTGAAAAAGACTTCGTTACGGTCCCGCGCATTCTGTCAGAGCTGCGCACTGCAACATGCGCGCACCTGCTACAGGCTGTCAAAAACGGTGATCCAAGGCTGATCCTGGTGCTACAGCGGCTGGTTCGTCACAAGAAGTTGTGTATATGGCTAGGGCGACCTGCCAATATGCTGAATCTTATATTGGCTGGATCGTGCGTTTTAGTGGAAGGCTCGTGCAACGTCGTTCAAAATTCAACAAGAGAGGTTGAGGGGTCGCCGACCTCTCTGGCTTTTCCAAGCAAATCCCATGACAGCTTGAGAAAAATGTTGTCACGCTATTGTCCACACCTTCGCCAACCTGCCCCACGCGCTGTTAACCGATCTCTCGCCGATGAGCTGCAGCGTGGGTGCAAACGCACTACCGCACTGGGGGAAGACCCATGGTACTTAAAGGCGACTGTATGCGCAGTTAATGCCAATGGAGGGCGGGGAAAGGCTCTTCAGCCACAGCGTTGCACGCAGCTATCCGCTTGCAGAGGAGAGATGATATAGCGACCACATATTCCAACGAAGCTACAGATTTTTCTGTGATTTGTAGGCCAGTCAAACTGTACATACGTCGATGGTGACACCAGTTTTGATTTCGTGATCCAGGTAGCGACTGCTTGAAACTATTGCAAGTGTAGCAGACGAAGTGAGCAGTATTCGAGTGGGAAGGGGTTGATCTCTTCCAAACAGGTAGGCCGTGTCTAGTTGCTGCATATGAGTGCGAACCTTTCGTTGCTCACGATTGCATCCGAAAAGGTTTCCCTCGTAATGACTAGGAGCTGCTCGTATTTCGTATTACACATAGCCGCAGTCTCTTTTATGTTTTCAGGTTCTCTCCTGCATCACCACTCGCTTCTTCCTTCACCGCAACAAACCCCAGTATAATTTCGAAGCTGACTGGGGGATGCACTCTACACAGCGAGATTGCTCGTGCCTAACTGAATCTCTTGTACCAGCAAGCGCGACGTTGCCCAGTTTGATCACCTACTGCCTTATAGAGGCGATACCTTTGAACGGAAGCGGTAGAATTCTAGCTCCGTGTACGAATGCAGTCTTTCGGCTGTGTCGCGGCAGAGACAGTGAAAACCTCAACACTGCAAATATTGGACTACAAGGTGTAGGAACGCTGCACAGAAGTACATCTGGATACGATGCACAGGCGAGGGAGATCGAACTAAGTAGCCAAATTTTCATGTAAGCGTCAGGCAAGATCTCCTGAAATCGCACCCCTTGCTGAACACGGTGTTGTGAGGAGAACTGCCAGCACGAAGCGGAATCTCTGCCTTCAACTCTTTTGTATGCATCCCGTCTGCCCCTGGAACGCCACCTGATTGCACGCAAACGTGTCCGCTCCAAGTTCAAAAGAGTATTCTGTCGGGACTTGCAGGGTACAAAATAAAGCACGCGACAAATGCAGTCCGCAGGTACGGGGCGCACTTCATGCGTAGGTCTGTTGAGATGTCAAAGCCCTCGCCTCGGCGCACTTTGCTTGTCCGCGCACTGGTGCGGCGGAGTAGCTTCGTGCAGCTAATTCCACGTTCGAGGAGTTGCTGTACATTCTAGCGCCTCGTGGTGCCTGATTGAGGACTTTGACGCCGCACGGCGTGTAACAGCGGATCGAGCGATGAGTTAAGAAGGAGTGCAGACCAGCCAGCGTGGGTAGACAACCAGGCGATGCATGTACTCCAAAGTATCTTATTCTGCAAAGCTCTCTTAACAAGGACATACAAAATGCAGGGCAGTGCGTTCGATGCCGCAGCGGCTGCAGAAGCGCATACGTAGAACTCAACAGCCGTTTCCGGACGAGTACTTGTCGTTCTTTGGAATAGGATGAGCTCGGGGTGAAGAAGAGCATTCATTGTATCTTCTTCGTTCTTCCTGGTCCAGATTCGTTGGAAAGAGCAGTGCGGACAAAACAGAAACGACATGGGCCTGTCGATAGATTGGGTTTCTGACTTCGCGAGTCTTGTGGCTTGGTATTCTGAATAGTACCAACACAGAGGAACGGCACTGAACCAAAGGGACGTACGCTTAGAAGCCACACTTGCACAGCGATGACAGTTATACGAAGAATAATTAGAGGCTTCAGGACTTGTTCTACAACCACGTGTCCTGCTGTGCTGTTCCTTCGATTTCCATTTATTGTCTTCACAGGGGCGCGCAACAGCGCTAAAAAATTGCATTCACGTGTAAGTATTGACATTTTTTCGTCGTAGTTGTGCGCCGCAAATTTGCACACGGTAAATTTCGAAGCCCAAGCTTCACGGGATTGCAGCAGAAGGTACGGGCGAATAGGGTGGTGAAGAAAACTGCAGGTACAAAATTTCGTGAACGCGTAAAACATCTGACGAGGCTTTCATTGAACCTATCCGGTTGAGCGTCCTAGCAGGGTGGCACAACGAGGCACCATCGAGTGTTCCTGTACACCCTGAGCTCCAAAGAGTGAACAACTTGTCGAACAGAGCCCCACCCTATGCCTCTGCGCTCACGGGAATTGATTGAAGAGATTGAAGAGCGGTACCGTCAGCAATGCAGACAGAGAGTATATTTAGCCATGCAGGCAGAAACACGGCAGGAAGAATTACAATACTTGTTCGAACTGATTTTCTGTGTCAGTCGCCTAAAGACTCTAATGAAATTGGGAGGATACGTTGTCGAGTTCTGAGGGCACCTTAGTCGAGGTAATGAGTGGGGACGCAGGTCAACGTGTTCAGCATGAGTTTCGGCGTCGGTTCCGGCGTCAGCCGCAGTGCAATCAATTGGCCTCCAGAGAAGCGACGAAAAGACGAAGCTGCCGAAGTGCAAGAATAAAAGAATAACAACTTAGGACCCCAGGAGTACTGCAGAGCACATCAGTTGATCCATGTCACGACTTGGGAGCAATTAAGACTGCGGCCATCAGCGGACCACTTGCAGTGGAGGACGCAGTATATTAACGCATCCACGTGATACAGAAGTAAGGCCAAATGGAGGTGCATGAAATGGGCCACTCTAGACGAAGAGAAATGAAGCAGTGATCTTTGCTGTAGTAGCCTAGTTTGCTAAGGCGCTGAGAGGGACAGAAATGCTTCTCACTGCCTGCTCGAAGCAGTGTGGTGTGCTCTGGCGAGCAATATTATGACTGAGAGTTCAACGTGGAATTCGGCGTACGACGCTGCATCGCCAATGGCGGAATGTGCGTTGGTACAATGTGGTGGCAAGACTGACCAACGGATTCTGAACAAGCACTCGTCTTGGCTATGTTGTGCACTCGTCTGTTAATTCCACAGGAGTGAAGGTCTCCGGGGAAGCGGGTATGGTTTATGATATTGAAGGTGCGGCCTTTAGCTGAAATTACAGCAGAATTGTTCAGGACCTACGGTGGGACGGTTACACGACACTTCGTGACAGCGGCCTGAACAAGCGTCGATACAGGGGTTTAGAAAGCAGAACAACGAGAAGTAAACGAAACTGTAGCTAAGATGAGGCCAGTTTCAGGGGGATGGACATCAGCGTGACAGTCGGACTAGTTTATCACAAAGGAGCTCTTGAGACGGTGTGGGTACGAATTGATTATGCTGACGAGTATTTCACATTCATTCTGCTCAACGTGATCCGTACGACAGTATAGCGTGGACGCTGATCTCTGCCAAAGGACGACCAAGAGATATCATAGGTCAGATGTACCCAACGTTTCTCGAATGCGACCAACGGAGCGCGCAGCAGAATGCTGACTGCGGTTGTGAAGGTTACGTTACGCGTATTTTCACGTAGGCCGTCGGTACGCCTCTGCACGCAGGCGGATGGCGCATCGCTCCCGAAGCAGTATACGACAGAAGGAATTTTTGGCTGTGTTCTACGTCGAATGCGCCGAATCACGACGACAAAGACTCCTGACAGCCTGTTGGACCGACTCCTCTGGGAGTTGGCGGATGCTGGAACTCGTCTTGGCATGCCACTGTTGCTAAAGCTGCATTTTTGACTCGTACCTCAGCAGGAGCCCTTACCTATAGTTGCGTGCTCCTCTCGTGTTATCCACCTGTAGGGCGTACGTCCGGGGCCTCGAGTTCTGCACCTAACTGTTGATTTGAGTAGGGAAGGTGACGCATTTACGAGCCGGTGCATACCTCGGCAGTTCCTGGAGGCTCCCTAGAATGAACCTCTGATGAGAGCGGCGCTTCCTGTTCTCTACAGTGCAGATGACTGCAAAAGACAAGCTGTGCCGTGGACTGTAAAAGGATATGCTCCTGAACGTGGACGCTCAACTCAGCGTCCTTGTTTAACACGGTGGTATGGGTGCAGGTGGGGAACTGAAGTAGAGCGGCACAATTGGGACTGCGGAATAGCGCGTGAACGGTCTATCAATAATCAGGATTGGACGCCGTAGGGTTCCTGTTCGATCGGCGTCATTAGTGACGCGGGAACTTCACCTCTCAATCGTCAAAACTCTTTTGAAAATTTCCCGGTGTTGTTGAATGCAGATCCACGTACACTCAGTTGCGTTCAGGTTTACCTACAACGGTAAACGCTTCGACATCTTCCGCGCCCTGTTGTAGTCGCTATTTATTTGATGGAGTGCCGAAAGCAAAGACGGCGGTATCGTTCGCATCCCTGCAGGCTGCGGAGTGCGATCCGACTGCGCGTGGCCTAGCCCTCGGCGGTACTGACAGAGGGGAATTGTAGGGGGAGAACGCGGAGGGGCAGCAATCGGTTCTCTGATATGGCTGATAGGAAATATATTCTTTTTCTTTGGTCACTTATGGAAAGGGAGCACTTGGCTGGAGAAAGCACACGAGGAGGCGGCTTGACGCAAAGCACAAAAATTTGTAGCACTCACTCGTCGGTAACAGAAGTTTTCACGCAGAAGGCGATAAAAGCTTGGACAACGCTGACTTTCGGGGATGTCCGTCGTCTGCGGATATGTGCACGAACGAACACGGAAGTAACAACTTACTGACGAAGGGCAATTACATTGGCTAAAGTAGCGAACGCAGAGGCGGCCTGAGGTGCGGAACAATGTAGTCAGTCTTGGATGCATGGCATGATCCAAAGCAATGCGCTTGCTCAGTTCTCAAAAGCGTAAAGGCCTTGACAGGCGTTGTCAGGTTCATTGTGGCGAGGCTTCGTGACTGCGTCTGACGCAGATGAGAAAGAGGATTCGAACACGCCAGAATTCGTGCTTTAGAAGTGTGATCTCTGACCGCAGCTTGTAAGACACTCTAGGAAACTGGAGCAGTGTTGTTTCCCTATTGGTGACGTTTCTGACGACGCGAAGAAACTGGGAAGGACAGGATGTTTGCGCAATTCGAACTAAGTGTGTCGCGTTATAAAAATTGGAGGTTTCCTGCGGAGAGATTGGTAATCGCAACCGTCTAGACTGACGTTGAGGCATCCTGCTGAAAAAGGGTGAGTACGTCGCAGAACCGTCCAAACTGCCAAGTGGCAGTTGTCTGCCTTTATCCAGTAGTTTGGCTCTCCAATTCGGGGGAGAACTACGTTGGGGCTGAAATATCGCGTTCGTGGAGTGTGTGCCGTGCCAATTGCAGGTTAAAACAATACGTTTTGTATCCTCTTGGAAAAGGGGGCGTCCACAGTAGGGGCAAATCTCACCACAAGGTGGTTCATGCAGCGGGAATCAAGGTGACAAATTGTTGGTTAATAATTCGGGCGGCACGAGGGGAGCACGTGGATTCAAGAAGGGTTCTCGTCTGAATTTAGAAGCGTCAGGATGACAAACGATAGAAGTCTACGAGAGCGCCATGTCACTCAACGTGTGTGCACGACGCTCGAAAGAAATCGCGGCGTCATGCAAAGACGACAGGGACGCAGCAGGCTGAAGCAGGCGTCAACGTGAATTCGACTTCCTGGTCAGGCAACATCCATAAAGTAGATGACGACTTGGATCATGTGAGTAGTTTGCAGAAACGTAACACAGGCGGTGGAGATCCGTGGGTTTGAAGCCATCAGTCTGAACAAGTCGAATAGCCTGTAGATCCAAGGCGCGGGCAGGTCCTGGCTGCTGAAGCGGCGGTTTGGGACGAAACGGAAGTGCAAATTTAGGGTGGAAAAATGAATGCACAGCACAATGTGACACTAGTGTGTTACGTTGCTGAAGCATCTCTTGAAGTACAGGGAGACCTGTCCGTGCCGCTAGATCAGTCTGTTCAAACAGGGCGGACGGATATGGAGAGGGAGCAGATACAATTGTGGAGTGAAGGGAACCCCCCGCCTGCTGCGCGTGGCGCGTACGTAGAAAGTAAGTACGGAAGGACAGTTGAATGTCAGGACCGTTGACGCAAGGCGTCGGCGTGCACTCTGGCAGCGAAGGAGGATTGTGAGCTTCTGAAGGGATAGACTCATGCGCAGCAATGAATGCTAATGTTTTGACTCTTTATGAAGAGCCATATTTTATCTTACAGGGCCCAAAACGTGAGTGTGAAGCGTGGGGAGCTAGGGCTGCAGTGTAACTGTTGCAGCTTGCTTTGACTGCACTGACGTTGTAGAGAAGGAATTTGAAAGGCAGGAAACTGAGAACGTTTCCGCACAGACGTGTGTTTTACAGGCGCTGGTGAGCTCTGAAGAAACAAGATGCAGTATGATTCTAGAGCAGCTCGTCCTAACTTCAGCAAAGGATGGATTTGCTGCGTGCACGGTCCCTTAGCTTTCAGAAGCAGAGGTGGAGCGCATCAATGATTCCGACGCCCTCCATGCTAGTCTCCTGATTAGCCCAACATAATTAGTACCGGGCCTAGATGAAGAGACGCCATGCAATACCAAGAAAAACTAGCAGGAAATTTCCACACATTCAACGAGAGGACGAGAGTGGAACTCGACACGCTAGCAGAGGCGCGTAGCGAGCGGAGACGACATGCAGGCGATTTGTAGGATGCTTCGGTGGTGACAAATGCACTGTGTTGACCGGCGAGAAATCTTCTTTCCACAGCGTGTTCTCCCCCAGATCTGCGCCCCGTCCGTCTACGAGGAATGAGGAATTTCAGGTGTTAATCAATTAAGTGCGTCAGGGTAGAAGCTACGCATTCTACGCGCTGCCGAAGAGAGGCATGAGCCACAGCTGTTTTTTATAAATGGAAGCCACTGTTTCCCTAAATTTTGGGGGGAGAGGGACAAGGGTTTATCAATTGCTGCAAGTGCGAAAGAGAGTAATCAAAGAGTCTGATAATCGCGATGAAGCAACGAAACCCTCTTTGAGGGGCAGGGCACGCAAAGACACACCCTTGGTGGGGAAACTTCTTAAACGGTTAAGATCAGCTTGACAGCCAACAACTCCAAGCAGATAGTGTACAGAAGAGGAAACATGTGATTTCTGAACCGTCATGTTCACTGTTGTTCAAGCGTATTCTTATGCGATATTTTGTGTCGGTGCTTAAACAAATCTTTAAGCGGGTTGCCTCTGTGAAAAAGGCAATACCTCACCGAGTGCACACGCTAGTGCGCCTGCTTGTGTCTATGGAACTCTTTGACCCTTACCGAAGTGCATTTTTTCAGCATCCTGCCATACACAAAGAACCTGTTGAGGCTAGTGCTGAACAGCATTGCTGATGCGTCGAGACCACCAGAGTTTACCCAGTCCATTTGTTCCGAATGCGTAAGCAGCTTGTACATTTTTTGCGTCCGCGGTTGAGGGGACTGGCTTACCACGCATACATCTGAAAAACGGAATAATAAATGTGCGCGATGCATGAAGGACTGTTCACCGACTGTCGTTGAGAATGTGGTGGTATTCCATGGTCCAGCGCCGCTGGTCCTCGCCAGGAAATTGAAATGCACCCTCAAGAGAAAAGGCGTCGGACGAGCGTGTTTGTGTGGATAGGGAAAGTCTTACTGTAAGCATCAGGGATCCACTCGTCAGTGACGCCAACCACCTGAACACATTATTGTGGGGAGGCACAGACGTAGCTGCTATCAGAGTGCACAATAAACATACAGTTTTGCGCAGCTTAATATTCCTGTGGTTTCTCGTGTTTGGATGTAGTTTCGCTGTCATTAGGGCGAAAACGGTGGGCTGGAAGAGCTTCAGGTTCGCAAGGTAGACACGTCGCCAAATTTACACCGGATGCCTCAATCAGAGTCGCAAGCGCGCGCAACTCGCGTAGTTGACCAACGACAGTCTCCAAACATGAGGAAAGACTGCAAGCATTCTTTTTTTTCGGGAGTGTGGGTTCTAGCTGCAGTCGGAAAACGTCGAAGGTCTACCTTCATTGTTGTGCTTTGGACGGATCTAGTGGAAGACTAGCTGCTTTGGGGTTGCTCTTCAGAATACGAGAAATTCGATTGACTTAAGCGACTAACACTCTGCGGTGTTCAACGCAGAAATGGAGAGAGAAGAACTGGTTGACGCGGAAGCTTAGCAATAACTTGTGTTTTGCTAAACACAAGTTATTGGGGCCTGACGAGGCCGGCCTTTTTCCGCAGCTTGTTACCGAGAATGAAACCAGCCCCTTCACAACCAAACCCTCTCTTTGTGGTTGCTTTCGGTCTTTTCAAAAAAGTGAGTTTTTTCTAAGTGGGAAGGACGGCAGCGCCTCTAAAGGTAGACGTGTGACCAGGAATAACAAATTAGAGGATTTTACTCAGAGATTGCCTGTCGAGGAAGTGTTAATCCTGTACTCTCCTTTAGGCCTTTGCCCAGTGTCACGTGATGGACAACCGGGACGCTGACGTGAGTGTCTTCGCGTTTATGGCTTAGCTCTGGTGGACAGCAAGCGTCACGAACATGCCGCTGCGAGGTAGTGCTGGGAGTGTTGGGACAAATGCTGAACCAATACTTCTATACGGAGTCGTTTCACTTTAGGTCTTGTGCGGACAATTTCGTCCGCAGTTAGTTGCACTGTCACAGAATCTAAATGTGTTGTTTAGACCCCGGCGCACCAAGAGTCACACGATGGTACAACACATTTGGATGAGTGACAAACATGAAGGTCCCCAGAAGTCTGGGAACCCGCTGCACTGTTTGCTCCCAAAATCGTACGTCACCGCTTCAACCAGGATGCCACGAATCGGTGAGCATCCACGAAAAATCCTACCCATCGCGACGGCAGCTCAATGCCACATTTACTGCAATTCAGAGTCGAAACCTGCTGCGTGAGAAGCATATTTTAGTTTTTGTGAGCCACTTGCCAAGGAGAACGTGCTGCATCAAAAGCGGACTTTCCGGCTACAGCTTGACATCGGCTTACCATCGTCTACCGTTCTTGTCAATCGTGTTTGTGGATACGCTCATGTTTGAACGAAGCCGGAACGTGCTGTGGGGTGTCGGTACCAGGAAAACCCGGCTTCATTGAGCCGCCGGGTGAGTGATCGGACGTCAGCAGAAGAGAATACTTTGCGGAGTATGTTCTGTTTCATGTGAGGTACCTTCATAACGGCAAAGGGTCTCAGGATACATCACTCAGGAAGGCCGCGACAGCTGCTGCCAACCCCGCGGTGAGTTGTTGACTTGAGCGCAGAATATCGCGCACGGACCTGCGACTGCACTCCAGCACAACTTATGGTGCTCGTCTGGGGGGAACCACACCACGAGAAGGTGCACCATGTTCTTCGTGCAGCGTGTAGATCAGACTGCCGAGAAGAACAATTCAGCGCAAGTAGCTGTAGAAATCACCTGCGCGGGCTCAATTTGACATTTCTCATCATTGTGGGCGCACTTGTGTGTGCTGGAGATGGGAGTACGTGTTGGGGCCTGCGACGCGCTGCGCTGAGGACTGATCAGAGTGGTACACCTTGCGTAATCCGGATTCCTGTTGAGTCCAAGACTGCATTAGTTTGTGCAACAATTTTTGCGTATTCCCTTAATCTCGCGAATAGGAGTAACATGTGGCTTCACGTAAGAGTTATGGACGTGTCTAGTATTCCTTGACCCGTGTCTCACTCTTTGCTGGTTCGAATCCCGGAACCATACTTTTGGACTGCTTTGGCCTCAAGAATAATGGGCCAACGGTGACAGGAAGTACAGAGTGACTTGCTCGAATCAGTCTCTTTCACGGTGATCAAACTGACTAACCCATAACTCAACTGTGGGCAGCCTCACGTGTGACAGCGCGATTGAGAGGCGAAAGTCGCTGCAGTGACAGCTTCTCCGAACTAGCAGCTGTAGTGCGGCTGCCAAATACAAGAGTATTTGTCGACTGCGTTTTAGTCCGAAGAGTATGGGCTTTCTTCTGGCGTGGAGTTATGCCAGGTCGACCTGTGAAGATAAAAGGACTTAGGATGCCCACGCTCACAGCAGTTTACGTGGTTACTATGTACAGCATTGAATTACAGTCCAAAACGCGGAATTTTTTGAACGTTCTCTATGTGGACGCCGCTGCGAAAGGGACACACGCGACAATTCTAGAATTCTGCTTTGTGACAGTTTCATAAGGAAGTAGCTACACGTACAGGACTGAGGCTGGCAGGGACCACAACAGTGCGAGGATTGTTTGCTTTGACTGCGTGTAAAACAATGACTTGAGCATTTCAGGAGTAGCGCGCTTGTATACTTTCCAATGCCTGGTGGCATTGGAGGTCTAAATCGACGGGAATGTGGGTGCAGATGCCTGCACGTCTGCACTCAAAGACAAAAACGAAGACGATGCCGATTCGTTCATTGGAGATTCAAATACTCGTGGCAGCACGTAAGAGGAGTTAGAATGTTGGAGCTACTCTCTACCCCTGAAATTGAGGCAGCAAATGAGCGCAGGGTTCAAGACATAACTGGAGTTACACAAATCCTTTTGTCGTGTGTTCAGGAGGGTCTCTGGGTAGAAGTGAACACGAATTCTGAAAGTTGAGACCATGCTGCAGAGAGCAAAGGCGACCACAGGCCTAAGGGGCCTGAGATTTTCTAATTTTGATGTACTTTCCTGTTAGGGATTTCCAGGGAACGATAGTGCTGAAGCCGTAGTTGAGGCACGGATTACCTGAGGTTGTGTTGTTTTTTGCAGCTAAACTAAACGGCGGACTCTTACCAAAAGCTCACGAGGGGCAGTCTTGTACAGAAGAGTTCCGCACGCAGCTGAAAAACCTGAGGAAGCCGAAGCCCAGTAGGTCACCTATACAAGGTATATTTTCCGGCTTACCCGAAGGTGCCGGTGAGCACCTGATATGTTGATTGCACGTGATAGTGGGCCACCACTGGATCTAGCGACCCTCTCGGAGAGCAGCCAGTAGTGACACATGCAATATCATCCGAAAGAGCGTTTTGACCGAGCGAAACAGTAGCGCACTGTAGCCGAAAGTGAAATCGTGAGAGAAAATTTGTGTCGCTCTGCAAGTGGACAGTTCGACTAGGACGTCCAGCGAGAAAATTGCGACCTCTTTTGCACGACGCTATTTCCGTTGCGTCGCGGGGTTGGAATCGGACTACGCGGTTTGTGAGGGAGTACTACCGGTGCTTAAAAATTTATGTTGTACCGTAAAACAAGTGCAACATCTGACCATATGGGGATTAATCGTTCGCAAGCTGTAGTTTGTCATCGAGTAGAAGAGTTCATACCCGTCTTTGAAGAGCTGATTGTCAAACAAGGTGGTGCAGGAGGAATATAGAGAAAGAAACAGCGTAGCCGTGGTATAAAGATTTGTCGCTGCGTTTAGCCTCTGCAGCTGAAACACAGGCAACAGTGAAGAGCTGGAGCATTCGTTGATAGGAAAAGAAGTGTAGACTCTGTTTTTGGAGACGACCACCTGTGACGGTGACGGCAATTGCTTGAATTCAACAAAACGCGCGTGTGCACTCAATGACGCTTGTAAGCTGAATTTCTGCTTTGCAAGAGAACCTAGCTGACCCATCGCATGTTGTGTCTCCCCCGTGAAAATATGCTGTGCATGGACACCATCGCTGGCATTTTCCCTTTGTTGGTGCCGTGTAGGTCTGCTTAGTGTGAACTTTTGTCGCTGCTGCGCACACGGAAAGCAAAGTGTCTGCAGTAATGAGCAAGGCGCGGATCCACATTGAGATATTTTCCATCGAGCCTTGTGTCGCACCGGGGTGGTGAGCACTGCAGAAAAGACATGAATTTTGGACACTCACCGAAACGACAGTTCTAGCGACCTGAGATTTCATCATGCGTTGCAGCCCTGCTGGGTGGTGACAAAGCATTGTGTGCGCTAACAATTCTCGGAAGACAACTGGTACCTTCATGAGTGGGAACCTTGAAGGGTGTTACGTCATGATGAGGGAACGAAAGAGAGGACGCTGATTTTTAGCGGCGGCTTCTAAAATGCCAGACAAAACAAGGGGCTCTTGGCGAAGCTAGTGGCACTGAATGCTTTTCAGGATACACAGCACGAGGCGGTGACTCAAAAGTGCTAAGTCGCGATGCATGGACAGATGGAACTACACCGCTGTGTGGTCATACTTCGGACAGAGTCGAGTGAGCACTAGAACGAGGACATAAACATAGAACACTCGTAACACTGCCGAGACGCCATCGGGACCAGGAGCGTCCCTGAGTCGCATATCGTTCTGCCTTCGGTCTACCGTCTTTAAAATGTCTGCGAACACCGGAGGTAGCTGCTGGTGTTCTTAGAAAGATTGTTGGCAGCTAAACTGGCAGAACCTGCTCTCCTAGCGACATCTGTTGATGAAATAGAGATGTCGGCGGAAGCCAAGTGGCGACAACGTCAGGATACGTGGAGCGGGAGCGCAGTCTGCTTCAGTGGGGACGGGAGCATAAGGGTGCCTGTCCCTGGGTTACTGCCTGATGAACTGGATCAACAGTGAAGAGCGATTCTCCCTTCACCACATAGCTTCCCATAGCCGGTCCTGTCAAGTCTGCTAGAAGCCCCTAATTTCGACTCAGTCGCCTGCGATACAAAGACTTCGGGAGTGCTCTGCATGAAGTAGGAAGTCGCGGATGGAAATGACATACCGTGGTGCGTCGCGCATGAAAAATTTGGCGGTAGTTAGTGAGATAAATGTTGGTGCAGGCTTGTATTATTTTCTTTTGTCGCAACTGCAGCAGGAACCGTGTTCTGGAGAGCAAGGTATTTAGCATATGCCCACGGTGACCTGGTGGGAAGCGGCTACAAGTTAGGATAGAAGGAGTATGCTGAGGAGAAACGGAACACGGGGTGTTGGAAGCACGGACTAATACTTTGTAGAGAGCTGATTTACAGGGTTTACTCCGTAGACGCAGAGGCGGTTACATTCCGGGGAAGAACATCGGTGGGGAACTGTGGTCCGTGGCGCTGTTCAGCAGAGAAAGCGAACTTGATGTGTCACGCATAGAGATCTGCGTCTGACTCTGACGGCAAATTGTCCAAACACATCTCGTTGTCTTTTGAAAATAGAGCAGGCTCGGGAAATTTCTGAGCAGTTACACGAGGCTTGACTGCGGTGGCGTCCTCCTGTTGGCTGCACGGCTTATAAACGATCTAGTTGAGGTCGAGCGATAGTTTGACGTTTGGAAGGAATTAGTCGTCGGCGCGTAACTGCTTGTAAAAGAGTCAGAGAAGCGCACCTGGGATTCATAGATTGTTAAGTATGAACGCCCTTGCACGGGACCAGATGAAAGGTTGTCGAATTCGGTGGAACAAGGATGTTGAAGCTCCGAAAAATACCCGCTTGAGGTGTACTTACAAATTTCACGGTGAAAATCATGCATACGGTAGATCGGTTAGAGTCAATCGCTGTAGTCTTACAGCGGGTGTCAGAAATGCAAGCGGATACCCGCGCTTGTCTGAATGTTGACTCTGGACGGCTCGTAGAACTTGCCGCCGCCGCGTACCTTGGAGTGGTCGCCGATGAACACCTTTCACATGCAGGGGCATGCGGCTGCATGGGACGTACTGCTGCGTTTCTCGACGTGGAAGTCCGTATCCGTCGCAAAGCCCCTGATTTCCTCAAAAAGGCGGAAGCGTGCGAAGAACGCCACACTACAGTGACAGTCTCACCAATGGCCGCAGTGTTGAGGTCTCGTCACAGACAATCTAGCTAGTGGCGTTTACAGCCCTTACGTTTACTCTAGAAGGAAAAGACCGTAGACGCTGTTTCGTAGGCTGCGTCCACCTGCTGAGGAAGAAAGGAAGCGAACAATGTGAAAGAACATTTGGGTGAGGAAGAAGGTTCTACAAAGGTGCACGAGAAAGGGTGGCGTGCCCCGTGGGAATAGAAGATAGAGGGTGTAAAGCTGGAAGGTGTGCTTACTCGAGGTTGGCGTGCTCTAGTGCGTATTTGTGCACGAAAAATGCGCCAAGTTTGTTTCCAAAAAAAGGGGATCACAGGCGCTCTTCTCCTCGTAGGTTATTTGAATTGCCAAGGCAGTGCGGCATAATTGCTGTGCGAAGCTTGCACCTGGCATCGCTTTTGAAAAGATTCAGTATTGAGGCGCATGCAGGCACGTAAGAGCGGTGTAGAGCGGCCTTCCCCGGCAGGATAAAGTGAGTACGGGGAGAATAACCAAAAGTTGAGCTCGCTTCGCCCGGCTGCAATGTTGCAAACCAATCATTTTTCAGTCCCAAATGAGATATGCACCAATTTGTTGAATACGAATCTTGAAAGGAGATAAATTGACGGTGGTGGACGAGTTGGGAGGACCCTGCGGGCGGCCGAGCGGTTGACAAAGTATAGGGTGGAAGAGAAGTGCTTCACGCAGTTAGGCACCCAAAGTAACTTTGGAATGGGAGGGAGCCCAAACTGCTTGCTCGACATACTCTGGAAAGCCGTCCATGTTCCGGCGCAAGTTTTGCCCCAGCCGGTATACGTCTGCCTGCCAGAATGTCTGTGTTTCGATTGATCCAGCTGGATTATTGTGTGTACGTTGCACAGAAAGTGCGTGCCATGAGGTTTGGGGTGGCATTGTTTCAGAGTCAAGCTGGGATTGAGAGCTCTGAGGGCCCTGTAAATCATATCTGAGGTAGACGTTGTGCTCTTTTTGCTTGTCTTCGCCGCAGCAGCAGCCACAGTTGAAGCAGCAGGGCAATCTGCAACATATCCTCCATCGACTCGCCTTTCGATTTGAAATTCACCGCGTAGGGGTGTGACTACCAGATTCTGGACGGGAGACGTGCTCTAACATATGGAAGACAGTAGAGTGCGGCCACAAGCGTTGTGCTTCTACGGAGTGCGAGCGATCCATGATCTTTTCGCGAGCTTCGTCCTTCGGGATTCGGTCCCGTTAGCGCATTCAACGACTCAGCAGCATGGACGCGTCTTCTACAAGATGCGTGCCCACAACGCTGGCCGCGGGTTGACCGAGCACCTCTCGTTATCATTCGAAAATACAGGACACTGCAGAATTCACTGCCTGTCAAACAGAGCATCAGACGGCGGCGATCGGCATGCTGAGCTTTTGACGAAAGTGTAAGTCACTTTCAGCAGAGAGAGCGACGTTTACGCTGAATTAGTCGTCGGGGTTACAAAATGGACGGGAGACCACCGATACAACAGAGTGTTGAAGGCGTTGACTGGTTGCTCCGTCGAGCACTTGGTGTGTGAAAGCGTATGGAAAGACATCAAAGACAGCCGAAGAGATCAGGTGAATTCCAAGCAGCTAACCGGCTGAGGCGGAATTAGGGCAACACAGTTGTCGTCATACTGAGGGAGTCACTGGTGGAGCGAACAGCTGAGATACTAAACCAAATGTTAGAGGCGTGAGCGCTGACGCGTGCACCTCTGAATATTAGGGCCGGGTGGTGCGCCGAACCTGCGGCTGCAACATATTTTGAATGGGCTATTTGCGAAGCCCTCACACACGCGAGAAGACACGGCGCGGCGGCAGTATTGCACGCAAAGTTGTTTGGAACATATGCCACAAAATGAAAAGATTGTACGTACAGGTCACTTGGTAACGTCAACCTGTTTCGCTGCTGGCACGGACACCACACAACGGGAGTCTGTCCATTTAAGAGAGTTTGACTGCCGAAAGCGTTGATGTCGCAACAGTGCAAAGAACGAGACGCTACAGCTGGACAGTGGGCAATGTCTTTGGAGAGTGTGCTTCTGGGGGATAACTGGGATATCCGTACTTCAAAAACGGGTGCACCCAAACGTCGTTTTTCCGGCTGTCTTCACCAACTGATGAACAAGCTGGGCCGGCAGGGCATCTCAGTTATTCACGGTGTAACCTGGAATATGAAGGTGTACAGAAAGACGTTTATGCCTCGGGGGACACTTTACATTAGAAGGAGCGTTGGAAGCTGTGGTTGGATCAGCCTCGGCGTGTTCTACCCAGGATCTCTAGAGAGGAGCGGCCTTAGATGTATGTCCAAGGAGAATGCTCTGTGGATCATCCACTTCGACGTACGGACTCATTATAGAAGCAGTATAGCGTTGGTGCCGTGACAAACGCATCTCTGTGGTCTCTTCGGAAAGTATTCCGTTCTGGAGAGAAGGAACAGCACCCGGTGCGCGTACAGGTCTGAGAACGTTGCCGACGAGCCTTGTATGGGACAGGAGGATGTGAGCACTGGAGAAAGGACTTGATGTTCGAACGCAAGTCAAAAAATTTAAACATTCGCGCGCTGAAGATTTCCCGCCAGCCAAAGGCCGTCCGAATCGTCGCCACTGTTTTGATGCGTGGACAGAAGGAAAGAGCTATATATCGGGATTTTTTGCAGGACTGCGCAAGGATGCTTCTCTGCCGGATGTCAAGAAATGTGAGAACTCTGTGAGCAAGCCTCATGGAGCATATTGGTTGAGACAGGTCGAGAGAGGGAGTTGGGGGACTTCTTTTTTGCCCACTGCAACATGCATTATAGCAAGAGAGGATACAATCTTTACTTGGCGCGCGATTTCGCGGAGCTGGTGTCGGTCTGTACACTGAAAACACCCAGTTTCGTTCCACTCACCTGGGTCAGAGTGAGCGTTACGGAGGTTCTGTGTGGGTTACGAGCAGCGCTCTATAACCGTTAAAGTTCTCATCGATGGACGTAAAAGCCCCGAATGCAGCTTGTAAGTTGGGCTCCGAGACAACCGCTCGCCTGATTTCATTGGTGCGACTACAGAAAGATCGTTGCCCAGTGGAGGCGGACACTCCGCCAACTCCCATTTTCGCCTTCGGAACCAAACAGAAGAAGTGACTCCCACATAGCTTAGAAGAAGACGTGTGCTGCACAGGTGCAGAGCTTGGTTGGTTCTGACGTGTCTACCTTGCCCACACGGTGTACGCAAGCTCATATACCTTGGTGTGTTCCCTAACTGTAGGGCAGGAGGTTGCAGAAAACGTGGAATAGGGGACTGCTGTCCTTGAGACATTACGCAGCCGAGGACTGATGTGTCCCTGGTGCGGACTGGGTGATCTTTGCTTGCTGCGGGCTCAACGTGTCCAGTTGGCACTTCAGGAGACAGCGGAGATGAAATTTCGTCGCCAGTGAATCTCTGGTGGTCGAGAAGGTTCTAGGTTGATTCAGATGACTTTTTGAGGCTTCACCGAGTTCATCAGGCATTTGGATGCTGTACTGGGGTGCGTTATACACGTTTTACTTTATGAAAGCCTGGACGGTTGTTCGACGCGAGCAAGTGGCCCACCATCGTAGTGAACGGATGGGAGAGGTGGGAACTCAAAATGTTGTGCATGCGAGGCGGAATACGCTGGGGGTCAGCTGCCACTATTCCGATTGGCTTCCTGATAGGGTGACGTGCTGCCGTATTGATCTAGAAACTTTCACGTGAGCACGGCGCACGCGGGTCTTGAAGTCGGGCCAAGCCGGTGTGTAGAACCATTCTTTGCAAAATTTCTTGAGTGCTTCCCTGGTAAGTCCTTTATATATGCAGGAACCGTCTTTGGACTCTGCAGCACTGCGGAACAGAGACTTCTACATTAAAAGATGGTACGTACAAGTTATGTTATAGGGTAACCTGGTTGGTAGCTGAGGTCAGACGGGCCACAAAAGAATTTTTGTCCTTTGCAATCGCGTGGACCCACCGCAGCAGGTGATGCAAGAACGGTGCGAAAATCGAGACGGTAGGGCGGAAGGTGGACAGCTGACATTTGACTGTGTGCTGGAGGGGGACAATTTAGAAAGTGAGAATCTTCGCTTTATGCGTACACTACATAGCAGTGCACTCAGGTGTTGTTTTGTCGGCTGTCTCCGTCTGCTGAAGAATAAACGCAGTGAGCAACACAGGGGAATGTTTGCCCGCCGGGGTCGATATCCAAAAAGTGTTCGTGGAAACATTCCGTGTTTCGGGGACTCGAAAGGTGAGACGAAGGCGCCGGCAGCTGTTCGTGTTCCGACGTGGGCGCATTACGTAGGGAACCAATGCCGAGACAATGCCGTAGCTGCTTTTGCGAGCCGAACATTTTCAACGCTTCGTCTTTTCTGGCGGAGACCTGGTTTTTTGGACCGTGGAACAAAGGCGCCGCAAGAAATCTAGTTTCTAATGCCCTTTTAAATAGTTCAGGCCTGGAGGGCAGGTGCACACACACATATGACAACATCGTCGATTAACCGTGCATGGGACAGAAGCAGGTGAGAACTGGAGAAAGGGTACGATTCTTGAACATTCGCGACGCGGCGGCAACAGTTGCCGATTATCTGGTTTAGGGCCACTCTTTCCATGCCTCGATTGGTCAGGACACCCACAGGCTTTCCGAGTGAAAGAGTGAAAGGACGTTACTTTACTGTGAGGGAGGAAATGAGAGACCGCTGTACGTCAATAGGGCTTGCGGCTACACTGGAAGAAACATGCAAATTTCACGGGGCTAGGCGCCACCAGTTACCGAGGAAGCGGAACGGGAGCCTAGAAGGCCTACTTGAAATGCTGTAGCGAGAGGCGTGTTGTAGGACGTAGGCTTTGCCTTCAGTGTGACATGCATAACAAGAAGGTTGGTGAACGATTCACTCGTCCACCCCTTCTTTCCAGAAGCCTGTTGGGGCCTCTGTGTTACAAATTCCTGGTTCCGGTTAAGTTGTTTGGGCTGTAGCGGACGCTGCGCAGACACTGTGTCTGGTGTGAAAGTCGGAGACGAAATCGTAGATTCTCATGTGTGGGGTGTGAAAGCGCTGGTGGCAGCTGGTAAGATTGACCCTGAGAATAGTGCTGCACTCCTTAATTGTGTTGCAGCTGCAGCAGGTGGGCGTGGCTTTCCAGGGCAGCAGAACAATCAGTGTATTTCTAGTGTGACTTCGAGTGGAGTGACTCTTTGCTGGTTGTAAATAAACCTGCCAGAGATGTAGTTGCACCTTTGAGCCTATTAAGGCATACAACGGCGTTTTAGGCCAGGAAATTTCAAAAGGCGTGAAATGTGAAATTCGGGTCCGCATTTCAGGCGCAAATGATTCGTCGACGGTAGAAAGGTTCCGTAGTAATGACTTCAGAGTCACCGAACACATCTGTTTGTCTTTGAAGAGCCAGTAGATTGGAAAATTGACGACGAATTGCACAAAGCGTATGGTAGGCCGCGGCGACAGGTAGGTAGAACAGTTTGCAAGTGTTTTTCGAGGTTTCGGGAGAAGATGTGGCTCTTGAAGGCTCCAGTCGTTGACGTAAAAATGCCCAAAATGTACGCCAGGCAGTGAACGGTACAAAATGAAAGCTCGTCATAATGAATGAAGTGGTATGACGGAATGTCGAGAGGGTGCCGAGCCGAAACAGAATAACAGGTGTTACAGCTTCTGAGGAAGACTCTGGCAGTGTGAATTGACATAACATTGTAGCAAGCACCGGAGACGTGAAGAATGACGCGCGCTGCTCTGAGCATTGAGCGTTGACGTCTCGTAGAGCCTGGAGCTGTAACAAGCGGAACGGGTCACTGGCGTTCCTCGCGGCGTCCAGTGGTGCCCTCTTGTATGAAATTGAGGCTTTACAATGGGAAGGTTGTACGCACACGTCATTAAGTGTTGTCAGTTTAATTCGACCCATTGAACAGTTGAGATACACTATATCCCTTATCCGACATGAAGACCTTCGTTCTCCTCAACCGACGATACCAGATAAGTGTGGAGAACTAGACGGCACAGCGGGATACGAGGCAAGTATGTGGTGACTGCATGTGGGGGATGATTTAGCAAGTGAGAACAAGACTACATGTACTCTAGAAACAAGAGCATGCAACCGCTGTTTCGTCGGTAGGGCCGACCACTTGAGGAAAACGCGGTGTTCGCAGGACACAAGAATGCTTCGCGGAGGACCGTTGTACTTCACGTGCGCCAAAGAAGACATCCCCTGCCTCCGAGGACAGTACAAAGGAGAAGAAAATGTTGGACAACGTGCAGGTTCTGGGGTCGGCGTGATTCAAATCATGACTGCAGAGTAAGCGCCCCCCAGGTCTGTTGGGAACCGTAAACATTTGTAGGTCCTGCATTTGGTTAGAATTATTGTTTAATGGAGTCACCAGACATTATTTCTTCGAGAGTTGCAGAATTCCATTCTGTAGCAAATCTGGACGCACGTACGTGAGGACGGCATCGAGTGGCGTTCCACGCGGCACGAGCAAGTGAGCAGTGGGGAAACAAAGTGATATTCGAACCCTCGTGAGGTGCCAACAACGTTGGCAAGCTAAGGCTTTTCCGCGAGTCGCGTGCCGTCTGGGATTTGAGTGCCGGTTGGATGCGGGAACATATCAGAGGCCGAACGTACTGGAGTTTTTAACACAGACTTGCAAGGCCCTCAACCCGCGGTGAAGAGCGAGCTGTTAGAACTATGTAAAATGAGAATATCTGCGAATAATTCTGACAACGTAACCTGTTAGAGGGAGCTGCGCGCCGACAAGGACAGAAAACAAGGAGCGGATGCAAGTAGTGTTTGTTCGAATGAATGCGAGAACGAGGGACTGATAGGACATGCGTCCCGCATGCTGTTGAGGGTGCATTTTACCAACGGCGGAAAACCTTTGTTCTGTCCTGCACATCCTTAACGGAAAACCGTGTCCGCCTGCCGACTAGAAGCATTCAATTCCGACTCAGTCCACTGGGGGAAAAAACCGCCGCGCATACTCTAAATGGCATAGAGAAAGGCGTGGTTATATCTTGATGTCTCTGTGTCAGAACGGAGGATACCTCCTGAGGTTTATGCGACAAGATTTGCATTTGCCTCACCGCTACGTCTGAACTTGTGTTCGGGGTATATGTGGAGTCAGCATATGCCACGTGTGACATCTTAGGGAAAGACTAGTGGGTGTTTTCGAATACTTGCTCTATAGAGGTGCCCCAAGCCGCGTGGTGGATTCAGAACACTCACACGGGTATTGTGCCTACGGACGTGTGTTTCCATGCCTCAGCGGAGGCCAAAGGACGTGAACCATGTCGTTGGGGGTCATGGAGCCCGTCAACAGACCAGGCGCAACTGACGCGTTGTCGACGGGAGTTGCGTTGCCGGTGCTGATTGAAGGTTCACCAAGCGCGTCTGTTTGCCGTTCGAAGAAACAGCATACTCAGGAGTTGGCACGAACTGCAAAGAAGCGTACTCCAAAAGACGGGTCCGGTAGCCTGAACGATCTGTAGCTGATATAGAAGGATTTTGAAGAGAATGCAGTATTCAAAAGGAATTCGTCGTCGGCGGCAGGACGGATGAGGAACTATTTGGTCAGCAATGTGCACTTGAGAGCGGGGTCGATTCGTGCGTATAGCGTCCGGTAGCAAGCCGAAGCTTTTCAAGGTCCACGGAACGAAGACGCGGAAGCTTGAGGAGTTGCGCGTCTCTCCGTGATCCAA
>JAOXNV010034771.1:0-46923 GCA_028565915.1 Momotus momota
GAGCTGTGAGCGTTCCCAGAAAGGCACTGGGCACTGCCATTTCTCCTCTGGTTTTCAGCAGTTGCTTTTGCAAAGCCAATGACCTGCATCCACATCACAACTCACGAGTTTGGTCTTTTGCTGCATCAGCTTTGTCTCTGCACAGTGGGGCTGGCACAGCGATGGAGGCAGAGAACCCTTCCCACCATGGACATTAGGGGCTCATGCCCTCAAGCTGCTGGGGACTCCCATCTGAAGACTCTTCTCTGTGTTTTTCTTTGGTACCTGCACACAGAGCCAGCAGATCATCGTGAACAGGCCCCAAGCCACCATGAGCTCTGTGTCACAACTCAGTGATGCTGGGCTTTCCCAGAAACACACTTTGTAACCCCCGGATGTGTTCAGGATCATCCAAGGGGCTGTCATTGGCACAGAGCCAGGTGGTTTGGCAGATACAGCTCTAAAGAAAAAGAGTAGGGGGAGAAATGGTGGAAAAATGTCCCCTCCAGCCCTCTTGTTGAATTAAACCACATGAATATTTTTAAAATACAGCGGAAAGGAACAGCTCTCCAGCACATGTTCAAGAGCAGAGTCTTATACCAGAGATTTCAAAAAATTAGCGGCTGAATGCTGAAACAATATAGCCTTTAGACGGGGGCATTTGGAAGTGATTAACAAGCCTGAACTCATGCATTCAAAATAAAAAGTTAGTACCTCACGCTGGTAACAACTGTCAGCTACTAAAAATCTGAGGAGGGGGGAAGAAAAATCAAACTCAATCCTTCATAATCTAATGCTCCAAATCAGCAGGAGACCCCTAGCAAGCCCACCAGCCTGGGAGCATCGCCTCCAGACCTCACGCTCATCCCTGCCGGACACACACACCCCCTTCCACCCTGCCCTGACAGGAGGGCTCTGGGGGCCATACTCCTCAGACCCACAGCCCCATTTTGCTGCCTTTCCAAGGCAAACTGACCCAGTCCTGCAGCCACATCTTGCAGAGCTGCCGATCGACCCCCACACGGGGCACAGCCCTGGCAAAGCACTGCAGAACGGGCAAGGGGCTGAGCCACAAGTGCAGGGTCTGTAGGAGCTGTCTGCTTCTGCTGCTGGCCTTCCTGTCTTCTAAATGATAAAAATTCAAATCTGCCCCAATCTGACTCCTCTCTGCCCTGAAGGAAGCCCTGCCAGCTGTGCACTTGGGCATACACAGCACAGCAGAAAGCTCACGGTCCCTTTGAACATTAAACCTGCTCTGCTTTGCAGGGACTTCTCAGCTTAGCAGCAAGAAACTGAAGTGATCCAGCGCTATGTTGGTGGTATCAAGATCAAACAGCTCAGGAAGTCTTAGTTAAGCAAAAAATCACACTACATGCTATAATGCAGAAGCTGCCTCCCACACCCCCAAAGCTGAAGCAATTAAGAGGGACGTTTGTCCACTGTGGAGCCAGTCCTAGCAGCAAGTGCCAGTCCCAGGGCTCAGCCCCACTGCAAGGGTATTCCAAAAAACTTCTGTGCCCGTATAACCAACAACATCCCCAGCACTGCAAAAGAGATGCAAAGCTCAGAGCTCTTGGCAAGTCTTTGGGTTGAGAGCTGCACAGAAATGAACTTCCCCACATCTGGTGTCTGAGAACTTAGAGAAAAAATAGGTGTTTTGAATTTGCTTTGGTAAAAAGAAATGTTGTAACACAACCAACACCTGGGAGCTTAAAATGGAACCAGATTCTTCTTCCTCTGCAAGAAGCAAACCCATCCTCAGTGTGGGGCATCTGGGACACCCCCCCTGCCATCAGACACAGCTCAGCCCAGGGGCTGCACCAGTGACACGAGTCCTGGGCTGAGCGGCTGCTGACCTCTGGCATAGGACAGGCCCTGCCTGCAACCCCTGCCATAGTGGAGATTTGGCCATTTTAGCAGCACCCAGAAATTCATGGTATTTTAAGAAATCAGTCCAGGGTTTTCCATCCTTCTCACTTCTTTGTTCTCAAGTCTGAACTGCACGTTGCTTCGCCATTTTTTCCTGGGCTAGGCAATAGTCAGGAGCTTTCACACACATCTGCATGGGTGGCACAATTAGCCCAAGAGTCCAGGGTGTGTTTCACATCCCTGGAGCACACCAGGTGCTCTGGCAGAAAAATTCTGAGTCTTCATGAACTCAGCCAGACCCAGCTCCCCAAAACCCCAACCCACACCCACCCCCAGGCATGGGGGGCATCTCTGGACACGGTACAGCAGGCACCATGCTGAGCAGCCTTTCCTGCTAATTGAGGGTGAGGGAGATGGGATGGCAAGGAATCCCTCAAGCCTGACAGTCAGCTCCTTCCAGCTCACGTTTGCAGACACAGCATCTGGTATCTGTCTCTCCCTCACAATCAGAGGAGACCGTCTCTGCTGTTAGATGCGCCTCTCCACCTCTCCCCAACGATGAAGATCCACATCCAAGCAGAGGGTGTACAGTGGGGAAGAGGAGTTGGTGCTGCTGGGAGAAGAGAGCACAGAAAGCTCTGAGCCAGGGGATGCGGCCCCTGTTAATCTGCTAAGGCTGAAGCATGAATAGCTTTCTTAGCCGAAAGGCATTGAAAGCAGTTCTGACTCCACTCGAGCATTCTGGGTACAGATCATCATTATTATTATTTTCCTGTTTCGTTAACAATGTTGAACATGCTCCGAGAGCCTTAATCACAGAGGAGACTACAGCAGACTCCTGGAGGGCTGATGAATGGGCTGAGGAAGGCCAAGAATAGCTGTGCTGACAGCACACCCTGCCAGAAGCAGCCTTCCAGGGGAAACTGACGGACTGGGGAGGGGAGACCCTTCCCTGTGCCCCAGGCAGGAGGCTTCTACCCGGCTCCATCTGCACCATGCAAGGACAGGAGCAGCCAGGCATATGGGGAGGCTCCTCCAGTGCTGCAGAGTCACCTGTGCAGTGGCCACAAGCGTGTCCCAGTGTGTCTCCAGTCCCCTGAGCTCACCTCCTGAGCACGAGCCACACATGCATTGTGGGAACCCCTCACACCGCTGCCTGCAGCTGCCCCAAGTGGGCATCCTTCACTTCCAACAGCACCAGTTAGCCTTGGGTTGAGGAAAGGAAGAACCAGGCATTTTGGTCACACAGCTGTTCCCACAATGGCCAAGGGACGTGCTGCAGGGGCTGCCCCACCAGCTCGGGAGAGGTGCTGGTGCCCAGCAGCTTGTACGCAGCCACTCAGCCCGCCTAAGAGATTTCAGTGCTTTCAGCACTCTACCAGGGAAAACGTTCACGTTTCAGAGTGTGCTATAAAGACGGCACCAAGTCATTTCCAAAAGGATTTGCCTCCCTGGGCACAGTGCAGAAGGCAGCGAGAGAACAGCTTCAGAGCTCTCCTGCTCCCCAGACCAGCCCTCACCCCCTCAGAGGCTTTCATGTGGGAAGCCCAGGACTTGCTCTTCACAGAGCACAAGGCATTTTCCCCTTGATATCAACCTCATGGTTTATCCTATAATTTTGTAAAATAAAAAAAGATGAGTATTTTAAATGAAATATATTCCTTTGTACAACACCAGGAATTACAAACTGATAAAGATTTCCTATTATCTTATAAAATCTACCACTCCAATCCTTCAGTGAGGCCATGCCCATAATAGCAAACAGATGTCTTTCTCTGCTGACACATTAAATAGAAGCAGAAAGACCCACTGCTATCTCCCATCAACAATTTGCACTAAAGCAGAGAGCAGATTTTCACAGAACACGGCTGCTGGAGGAGAAGGGAGATTAAGTTGCTGCAGACCAGGCAGCTCAGCATTACAGCAAAGCAAGGCAGCTCGGGAAAACAATGAACTCTAAACAGTCCCTAATCCCAAAGTAACCAAAAGCCTTTGTGAAGGAAAATGAGTTTGCTGAAACTAATACTACCAGAGCCCAAGGAGAGCTCATAGACCGGGGTAATGCACCATGAAGGCGAGATGATCCAGCTGACAAGTCCTCCTGTGAGCTCCCCATGCACGCTGCCTGGGCCGTGCTGGCATTCAGATGTCTGTGCTAGATGTGCAAAACCCGATGGGAAAGCAACATACCCCTGGGATGTTGCAGCCACTCATCCTGGAGGGCAAAGCCTCCTCTGCCCAGGGACACTCGACAGGTCCCGAGCCGGCCGGCACAGACAAGGGGTGCACAGCTCTGTTCTCAGTGGGTGCTGGGGATCCCAGGCCCCAGGGATGGAGATGTAGGGATGGAGATGTGGGGCTGGAGGCCGCCTGACCTGCCGCAGGGCTTTAGGGCAGAGCACAGAGCCCAGCTAACTCTGCAGCAGCCCGGGAATTATCAATAGAAGTGGAAGTGACAGGGTGTTTAGCAAACATTAAACCCAGGAAGCTTAAAAAGTCTTCCAGGATTATTAAATAAACATTTAGGGTGAGTGAGAGGAAAGAATATGAAATGGTGAAGAAACTGTAAACACTCTGGAGCAGGCGGTGAGGGGCCATGCTAATTCAGCTGGGCAGCACAATGTTTAATTATTAAAGCAGTATCACCCGTAATCCTGCCTCAGCTCTCCAGCAAGCATTAGTTCAAGGGGAGGGACTTTTATAAAATGTTAATATCAGGCTAAATGTTTAAGACCATTTAACATACAGCTTTAAACAGGCCATTGTAGCATGCCAGCTCAGCAGAGCAGAGTCACCAGCAGCCCCTGGACTCTTCCCACCATCCTGGGCTGGGATAAACTGAGGACACTGGGCTGGGTGTGATCACCCACCCTCAAGGATGACCGATTTACAGGCATCGCATTTGCCTAAGGGGTTGCAGTTCATTATCTGCAGAGTTTAATGTAGTCCTGATGCTGTACATGAGCAACTGTGCCTGCGCTCGATAGCCTGCCAAAGACAAGTGCCCCATCTCTTCATTTCTTCCAAGTAACAGCAGAGATCCTCACTCTCCACCATCCTTCTGGGGCTATAACTTATTTATACACAAGACTACACCTCCTAGTAAATTAATCTCTCAGCCACATTAATAACTCAAGAGTTTGGAGAAAGTCAGATTGAGTATTGAACTGCAAAAGCAGAGGTCGCTAACCTAGTTACATGCCCTAGGCTGAACTAAGCAAAAGAAAAAGCAGAACAGTTTTAGTAATGGTACCAATGTACCTTCAACATTTAGGGGTTCCTGGCAATGACTTTGGAGCAGCTCAGGGACCACCTGCTTGCCAGCAGCACTGACCCAAACACACACACAAGCACCCAGATAATCACCTCTCCTTTTATCACCTCTTTCCTATTACTGCTCATGCAACAGGGCACAGAGTGCCCTTTTAATACCTGCTCTTGTGGCACGTCTCCCTACCCAGAACATGGCTGCAGTCTCAGAACAGCCCATCCTGGCCATAAAAATCCATAAACTTGGATTTGTATGGATCAGAGCCCAAAGGAAAGGTCAGTAGTTCAGTCCTGGAACGGAGGTAGCTGCAGGAGAGACCCTGTCTCAGTGGGTGACACCTGCAACAGGAGCTGCATCCCCTCCCTCAGCCACAGCTCTGGGTCAGGGTACAGCTCATTATTCAGGAGGCAGGTCACCATGTAGCCACTTCACTTGGTGCCCACACCACACAGAATGGCATCTTCAAACCACCACGAGGTCTCAGAAACGTCACTGGGAGAGGCAGGTCAGAATGTCTGTTCCAGGAACATGCTGGATCAAGGCAGAGCACCCCCCCAAACACCACTTGTGCAATGCACCACCCACCATAGCATCAAATGCTACTTTCTATTGTCCCCAACAGACCTTTCTTCTGTAAATTTGGTTTAATGTGTGGAAAGTAGCTGCTCATGGTCTCCAGTAGAGCCATTCCCTGCACCTCAAGGATGGGAGCAGAGAGCTGGATCCCACAGACTGCAAGCAGTCCCAGCCCATGCTGGCTGCTAGCAGGTATGGCTCCTTCCAGCCATATCCTGGCTCTCCTCCTCCTCTCTAGAGCAATGGCTTGGCAAACATCTCCTGGATGTCTCTAAAGGAAAAACGTTACAGGCAGCAGCGTGTTTCCAGGCTGGTTGTGTTTCTGCAGAATAGCAGGACTGTTTGCCGATCGCTTGCGGCTCTGGGGCTCTTGGCAGGCTGCAAGCGAAGCTCGCTGTGTGGCAGAGCTGACGGCCCCGCGCTGGAGAGCAGAGAGAGATCCATCACTCGGATGTGCCAAGATGAGGGGGGGCCAGGCCTCCCCCCGCGCCCGCGGTCCCTGGCACATCCTGGGATGATGGCAGGGATGCAGCAGATCCCGCTCCTGCCACGCAGACAGAATTCTTGTGGCAGGCTGCAGGTCCAGAGGAGATTCCAGCCTTCACTGGGAAGGTCTTGAAAGAAAGCCTGCATTTTCCATAGGCTGGGAGGCCTCCAGAGCAGCCAGCCACCCTGACAAGTTGGTCTGTACTCCCTACCTCCCAGCTCTCGCTTAGGGAAGCCACGTGCGGCACAGCCCCTGGACCTTGCACGCGGGTCAGTCCGCAGCACAGGCAAGGATTCTCACAAGGGCAGAGGAACAGCCAGCTCGTCCTGCTCCCCTTCCATGAAGGGCATTCAAGAATGACTTGAACACCTCCAGACTATCAAAAAGGGAGCAGCTTAGCTAACAGGTGACATGCTCAGAGGGGATGAGCTGGGGAAGAAACAGTAACACCCCTGAAAGTATTCACATACGTATATGCATTAAATTCAGCTCCCATTTATTACACGGCCAAGCTTCAAAAAACAGCAGGTACATCCAAGACAATACAGAGTCTCACATCCCACAACACTCTACAGCCCACAGCGAGGCAGCACTGGATGTTGTCACTCAGCAAATTTAGACTGAGTACTGACACAAATGCTTGTGACTTAAACTAGAGCTCATTGTAACAATCAGTATTTGAACAAGTTATAATGTAAAATACACCCCTGAACTGCGCTAACACCAGTCTCTGCATCACCCCAATCTCCAGGGTGCGTTCCCCTCAGTTTTCACTTATCACACGTAGTTCAGTAGACTTTTCTTGTCAGAGAGCAAAGCAAGAAATACAAGGACAGCAAATGCACACACGTGCAACAGTTCACTGTGAATCTCACTTTTCACACAACATATAAATACTCCAAGCATTGCCAGTTCCCTTTTCTAGATAGAGGTTACTAGAAATAAGTAAAGGAACAGAGCTTGTAAGTTTCCAGCAAACACGCTGACTGGCTTCCTGCATCTCTTCAGACCCATCTGATGCTCATGCTTTGGTCAGCAACAGCAGAAGACCCAGCAGTAAAATGCCAGCAGCAGGGAAGCACAAAGGAAAGAGCCACCCTCCACCCCAACGTCTGAATCACCTCAGACACCAGCTCTGAACTGGGAGAAGGAGACCCGAGGCAGCAGCCCCAAGGCCCTGACCTTACCTCTGCTCACAGCAATAGTGCTGCCACTGCCACTCCTCTGGCCAAGAGCCCCCTCAAAGGAGAACTCGTTGCCTCCCCCAAGCTTTTAAACCTTCCACAGACACCTGGGACCCAGCTGGGGCAAGGCCGTCACAGCACCGGGCCATTCCTCACCTGATGGAAGGGTGAATTACTCTATCAGAACAATCTGGGACCTGAAGGCAGGATGGGTTGCCCAGAGCAGCTGGAGCAGGCGGGGGTCTCCAGAGCGTCCCTGCTCTTGCAGCCAGTGACAGTAACAGTACTTGAGGAGGTGACAGGGGGGCAATTCCTGCAGAGAACACCGATGGCTGCCAGGGCTTTGCTGGTTTCCTTTCTTTGCATCAGTGTAAATGACAATGAGTTTCTGCCAGTTGGTGTATAACTGGGATATTTAGTGAGGAACAACTCTGTAGACAAAACACTGTAATCCAGCTGCACTGATTTGACAGCTTTTTTGGCTCCAACATTGTGGATCTGAGATTTAAACTTTTACATCATCCCTTGCTAGGCAGATGCTGCATCTCACAAGGAGACAATGCGCTGGGGCCCTGGGATGTCAGCAGAACACGAGTAATGCAATTGATATGGGAAAGGTAATAATAAAAATACTTTTTAAAGAAAAAAATAAAAAAGCATTTTATTGAGGGGTTTCTTGTTCCAATCACAGAAGAGAGAAAACAGAAGCCATAATGTGCTTATATCAGCCACAAGTCTAAAACAAAGAAAAAGAATTGAGTACAGGTTTCTCCATCAAAATACACCACGAGAAAAGCAAGCAGTGCTCGTGCAGGAGGCTCCTGCGGGCAGACAGGTCTCCCTGCTCCGCTCGGGTGGGAGTGCCTTACACCCCCTCAGCGCTCTGTAGCAGGGCCAGTGCACTTCTACGCACTCCACAATTGTATTTTGAGTATTTGCCCTTCAAGAAATAGTCTGCATGTGGCTTGAGCTGTTCTCCTCACATCTCCAAGGTAAATGAGGTAAGCAAAGCCTTTAAATCAGAGCTGAGCTCTGCCAGGCACGTACCGGCCCCTTTGGCCCCTTTATTCCCGATCCCCAGCGGTGCATTTGGACAGAGTGGATGCATCAGGGGAAGCGGGGCTGTTCCCCAAGCCCACACGAGCCTGTCCTCTCACTGCTTAACATAACATTAAAACAAAACATTAAGATTCCTTAACTGCCTGCGATATGATGTTACATCAAGTGCTATTGTTTTTATCAAACGCCTCCAGATACCAGGGGAGCGCGGGGAAAGTGGAGTGACAATCGGCCAATCTGCCCACTGGATCCACGCAGGAACAGCTGGCACATCATGGAGCAATTTGGCAAAATTACTTTCCAGATACATAGAAATGTCCAAAATACCGCATCTGAAACACAACGTGCCAACCTTCTCGGCAGCTCTGATTCACTTTTCAAGGGTCAGAGGGTGTTTGAAGTAACTAGTAACATAGAATTATATTATGCTTTAAGTAGGTAATTACAGTAATTTGTTCTTCCCACAGGTAGCTCTGAGGCGTGGGTTTCTGCAGCCCCAGGACACAGTCTGAAGTGCACGGTCCTCACATGACGTCTGCCTGGTCCAGGGCTGTCACTCCCTGCCTGTGGGCTCCCGCAGCCTGGACCAACCCGAAATGACTCAGAAGAGCAAACCACATCACTCGTGGGCACTCTCACTAGTAGTTTTTCTGAACTACCTGTGCTCTGTACTGGAGCACAGGAAGAGGCCACTGACTTGTCCACGTTGCCTGCCTCTGGATCCAGCCTTTCAGGCTCAAGATCTGCTGGTGGAAAGCAGCTTTCAGAGCAGCAAAGGCTGCTGAGGGCTGAAAGTGGCTCCAAGCACACGTGAACTGGTTTGCTCTTTGATTTGATGCTTCCTGATGAAATACGTATTTTAAAATAGTAAATCAACAGCCCATTACACAGCAGATGTCCAGAGGTGTCCAACAGGACGCCCAAGAGCAGCCTGGTGACAGCATGAGAACCCCAGCCCAGCTAAAGGTTTAAGCACCCCTCTCACACACAACCACCTCCTCTTCTGTGTTGCCACTTGGCTGCAGAAGGAAAGCCGGTGGAGGGTCCCTGTCCCGGTCCCCAGGGTCTTCACCAGGCACTGTCGCTGGGGGTGTTCCGAGAAAACTGTCTCCACTCCAGGCCAGGAGCTGTTCCTGACAAGGCTGGATTTGTCAGCCTTCCCATCATTTCAATGTGATGTTAAAGCCCATGGTTTATTTATTTCTTTAATTCACTGATAAAGCACATTATCTACAATGATTAATTTTGCATCAAAGAAACAAAACTACTACAAATGGTGGTCTAAGACAACCTACTGGGACCTTCTACAGAATTCACATCCTAAATCCATCTCTCTGTTAGCTGCGAAACATTCCTCAGTGTGCTTCGCTACTTCACGGAACTCTCGTACAGCCAAGGTCGCAGCTCCGGCCCCACGTGGGGAATAAACAGCCCTCCCAAGTGAAAGAATAATTAACTTGCCGGCTTTGGGATTGGTTTAAATCTCAAAAATGAGGATTTGTTATTTCACCTAACTGTGATACAACAGGCTTATCTCAGATCGTAAGATACTCATTCTCTTAGAGTAACCGTGATTGATGAGAATAATGAATGGAAGCAGGATAGTGTAATTAATATGGAGCAACATGGGTCTATGGAAAAGAGAACTTGTCCAATTAATGGAATAATGCATTTCAGCTTGGTCGATAAATGTAATCATTTGGATGCAGTATTCTTTGTCTTTCATAAACTATTTGACCTCATACTAATATGACATTTTGATTAGGGAAAAAAAAAACACAACAGAATGATACAAAGCCAAGTTGTCACATATCAAACAGACAAAAACTTGGAAACCAATAGGTCCCACAGCGACTACAAAGAGGGAAAGACGGAGATGATGCATTTCCCGTTGCGCTCCATAGGGACAAGTCCTTGGCCTTCTGCAATCTGGTATTTTGCCAGCAGCCTGAAGAAACTGTAAAAATATCACTGGTAAAGTTAAGGAGTGGCACAAGCTGGAGGAACTCGCCGTGATCTCGCCCCGACCAGGAGCCTTGGGCTGCCAGGCTGGCTAAACGGCAGGCGGTTCCATGTAGCTAAAACAATTACACATCTGGGCACTGGTGGCACTGGCCACGCGCACACAGAACCCTGCCAGGAAGGGCTGGGGTAGGAGGTGTGAGGGTGGGGGACACGGCTGCGGCGGGGGCCAGAGGCCAGGGCAGGCGTCCCGGTGACACGTTACCAGAGGTGCCGGTGAGGGAGGGCTCCCCAGTCCAGCCCATCAAGGTACCAAAAAGACCCCACGGTTAAGCCTTAAACTAAGCAGGTTTGGGCTACAATGGGATCTTTTTTACAGTTAGGGCAATTAGCTATCAGGAGGTTTTATCAGAGACTGCAACGGGTTCTCCACTACTCATTGATTAACTTTTACTGTGAGGATGGGATGTTTTTCTAATGAGCCAGCTCTGGTGCAAACAGGAATTAATTCAGGGCAATCCTGCAGCCATGAAGATGGAAGTAACACGGTCACAAGGGTCCTTTCTGCAGTCATGTAACCTCTTGACATAACTTCACACCCCTCTGCTTGCCCTCTTTACCTGACAGCTGCTATTTGCTATTCAAAGGAATGTACGTATCTGTACAGCAATAGGTCTCTGGATATTGCGGGCATAAAACGCGTGTGACCTCAGTGACTGTTTGGTGCACGGGCGCCACCCTTGCAGGCCCAGGCCATCAGGCAAATGCTGGCAGCAGGGAAGTGGGAGGGCTGAGGTCGGTGAGGGAAGCTCCGAGGAGCACGAGGGAGGAACAGGAGGGCTTGGCTCCAGCATCCACGCTGCAGAGAAGCGAGGCCGAGCTGCCATGCTGGGCCGCGCGAGGTCCAGGCAGCAGCTCTCCCGCCGCCCACCACGTCACTTGAAGACGGACGGAAATGTCGGGCAGTCGGGAGACTTCATCTTTTTCATGAACTTCTTGAACTCTTTGTTCTTCTTGTCCCACTTGTAGATGGCCGTCAGCAGGTACTGAGTCTTCACCTGGCGGCCCATGATGAGGAAGTAGTGGCCGAGGTTGTCCAGCTGATGGCAGGGACAGTCAGCCCCGTTCTTCAGGAACAGCACCAGCTTCTTCAGGTTCTTCTTCCGGATGGGCCCCAGCTTCAGCGCTTTCCTCTTCCGTGGGATGATCATCTTGTCCCCATTCTCCTTCTTCACTTCCTTTATGGTCATCTTAAGGGCTGAAAAACAAGCCAGAGAGAGGGGAAAAACAAAATCACTCCTGAGCAGCCTTCACTGGCACAAAGTCCCTGCTTGGCCTAGTGACGGTAACATGAAAACCCTCCTGCCTGAAGGGGAGCCATCCCCACACCCAGGAGAACATCAAGGTAAAGCACTGCTGACTGTTTCCCTTCCTCCCCAGCAAAGCACCCCAGGCACCTTTCATCTGAGAGGGAGACCTGCTCAGTGTTGAAAGGCTCTTCTCTAGCAAAAGTTTAGCTGAGGAAACAAGGGGATTTCCCTGCTCTAGAGGCATGGAGAGACTCCTGAAAGGGCCATTTAAAAGCTCAACTTGGCTTCTCAAGCACTTGTCTGCAGTCGCTCCTGGCCCTCAGGCGCCTGTGAAACAAGCTCCTGAGCACTGAACATCCCTACATCCAAGAAGTGAAGCCCTCAGCAAAAAGCCGGGTCAACAGGACCCACGCACAGCAGGCAGAGCCATGCAGAGCAGCCACACGCCTGCACCTTCTGCAGGAGAAGGGGAGTTAATCTGGTACAACCTCCACGGAAAATATTGTCCTCTTTGGGTTCAGCACTTTCCTGAGTGAATTGCAACCCAAATGAAAAAAAAAAAAAAGAGAAAAAAAAAATAATGTTCCTTTCCATGACCATGAAGAGGAATTTAGTATACACGGGGAAAATGATGAAAATGTGTTGTACATTAAAGTATCACTTCTGTGCCATTTGGCTCTGCCTCATTTTTGGGGAAAAGCACATATGGCCAAAAATTACTAACATACTTCCATTATTTAGTAGTTACTTCAGAGTTGCAGCTAAATAGCGCTCAGATAGGCAATTAATTGTCTGCTGTCTCTTCTCATCTGCCTCTGCGCGTGTGCGGCAGACACATGCCGAAGCCTCTGGCAGGGAGATGGGTTCCCGCAGCATCGTTCCTTGAAGTCTTGCTCTCCTGGAACTTGTAGCAATGAACACATGTTGCTTTCTGGATGGCAGCTCTGCTGACCGTTCCAGACACGAGTGGCAGCAGGACAGCGCGATGACAACGCCGAGAAGGCAGCGGAGTCTCTCTGTTACCTTCCTGCTCCCAGCCACTGCACTGGCAACAGGAGTTTTGGTATTTGTCTGCCTGCGTGCCAAAAATGCCTGCGGCGTGTGCCAAGAGCCCCGTCGTGTTCTACTGTTACTGTACAAGAAAGTAACCCAGGGCTGGAAGCCTAAGCGAAATTTTCATTCCATCTGTTTTCCAAATTCAGGATGTTTAAGGAGCTAAAGAGACTCAAGCTTTAAGGATCTAAAGATCCTGAACCAGATCAATTTGCAACAAATCTGGAAAATGAAGCAAGTAGTTTTTGGGCAGCTCTAAGCTCCATGACATTAGCTGGGCAGCAGCAGCAACATCCCCTCAATATGAACCTCAGTTTCTTTATCCATTCTGACTTTGAACTCTTGCACTAAGCACAGTGGTTGCCAGTGCAGGAGGAATGGTCTAATACCAGTAATAAGAGACTTTTCCAGAACAGACGGTTTGCAAATTGCTTTGCTGTGTTCACTGTAAGTTTAGACCTTTGTTGCTAGAGGAAGAAGACAATCCGGCAGCTCGTGGAGATGCTGTTCTACTCTGAGTATGGAGGACAAATTGGGTCTGGTGACCCTGTGCTACGGGAGCTCCCAGCTGCTCCCTTCCCTGCACAGCAGCGGTTACCAGCGATGCGGGTTCGGGGGGCATGGGAACTGCCCAGAGGAACCATAAATCCAGATGTAAACTGAAAACTCATCCAAACCTCACTCGTGCAAAGCAAAGTGGCACGCAAAGCCAAGGTCAGCTCATGCCATGGAGGAAAAACACGGAGGCTGACCAGGGGTGCAGTCTGTGAAGGACTCTGCTCTGCCCAGCAATGATGCCCTTCTTGTCATCAGCGACAGCAGGAGTCTGCAGCGCTACCCAGGAAATGCCACCTGGCTCGACGACTACCAAGTTTCAGCTGCCTTGCTGTGGACTAAGCAGTCATATGAGAAACAAAAAAAAGCATTATAATCACTGCTTAGTTTTCACCTCTCTGACAGTGACCTGGCTCCCCAGCCTCCTCTTGCTCCCCAACTTGGGCCACAATCCTTAAGATCAGATGTACTTCCCAGGACTCCCTGCACATTTCACAGCACTGGGGCCAGACACACAGCTCTGGCATTTTCCATGCACATCAGAAAAGCGATGCCTGAAGGCACGACGCTTGAAGGCGCGTTCACTCCTGGCTGCCCACTCAGCTCCGAGAGCACACCACCAGGCAGCAGGAGGCATCCCTTGGCTTGTGGCTTTCCTAAAACAGAAAGGACTTGACAGGGGGAACCCTCGTGCGACTGGCCGCTGTTGTGGCTCGCCCGGCATCCCCCCGGCCCCGGGAGCACCTCCACCCAGCAGCAGGGGAAAGGCTCGAGCGGGACAGATAGAGTCTTGGCTCCAGGACCCGACCGAGCTGCCAAAGCAAACAGCTTCGTCCCTGGGAGCCCTGGCCTTTCCGCTCCCCCGCACTGCATCAAATCTCTCTCAGCACCGAGTGGGAGAAAAACTGAAATTGCCTCCAAGACCCCAGGACACACTTGCTCGCACAGATTGAATCTTCAGCCGTCGCTGCCAGTAGGGAGCTGATCCCAGGAAGAGATCTGGAGGGTTGCTCAGTGTGTGAGTGTGGGCGGCCTGCCCGGCCCAGCAGCTGCATCCTGCCTGTGCCACGGCCACGGGACCGCCCCAGCACCAGCCGTGGCAGTAGCCGCAGCACCGACCCACGTCACGCTGCAGCAGGTCAGCAGTGCTGCAGGGGAGGCGTGGCAGCCATGAGCCCATCTACCCCTTTGCTCTCACGGATACAGGCACGTTCCAGCTCAATCTCTTATCAAACCCATGCTCCCTCAGCAAACTGCAATCACTTCTCACCAACATACTCAACAACTTTCATCTTCCCCCAAGCTCCTGTTAATCGTCGAATCACAGAATCATTTTGGTTGGAAGGGCCCTTTCAGATCACGGAGTCCAAGCAGTGCCCCAGCACCGCCAGGTCACCACTAAACCATGTCCCTCAGCACCACATCTCCATGGCTTTTAAACATCTCTGAGGATGGTGACTCCATTATCAAAGCGTCCGCCATGCTTCTGAAGACACTGGCTGATGCACTCGCACAGAAAAGCCCTTGTCCTGCTGCCCCTAGACAGGCGCAGCCTTGCAGGCTATGGAGAGACCAGGAACTTTCCTGTGAATGGGAGCACTGGCAGGACCAGGAGCCGACTCCCAGCCACACCACGAGAGAAGTGATGGCAGAGGAGCCCCATTCTCTGCTGTCTCAGCAGCATCAGTGCCTGGCTGCAGCCAGGACCACCCGTAAAACCAGGAAAGCCCTTTCCAGCCAGGCATTGTCTCAGCTCTGCTTGCAACACCACCAGCGCTGCTGAGAGGCAGTGCCAGATCCGGATCCAATGTGGAACAGTGCCAGGATGGCAGCCCAGGGAGCTGGGGCAGGAGGTGACCAGCTGTCCCGGTTCGAGACAAATTCAGAGGAGGAAATCCAAGACACCAGCATCCCCAGGGACAACGCTAAGCTTCCGTTCGCAGAGGCTCAGACCCCAGTCTGGGGTGATGCAGCCCCGTTAGACCAAGCCACAGATTTGGCCACAACTGCAAACAGCTCCTGTCGGACGGTAGCACAGCTCTGGTATCTCTAATGGAGAGCAGGGAGTGCTGCAAATATAAAAATGTCTCTTTTATTGCTGCTAATATAAAACAGGGTATATGAAAGTGTTTGCTCACTCAGAATGAAATTACTCCTGGCAGCAGCAGCTCCAAGAGCAGCGAAGGCTCCGCAGAGCTGGTTGGGGTACAGCCTGACAAAGCACAACTCAGGTTTCATCACTTGAAACAACTCTTATCAACATCCCTACAGCTCCATCTTTCCAGTTCCACCTCCGGTGTGGGCAAAGAGGAAACTCAGTCTCGCAGGCTATCGGGGAGCACGGCATTCATGCTGCCTGAGAGCAAAGCACTCTCCTTCCCCAGCACCAGGGCTTGGGTGCCCTCTCCGCATCTCAGAGGACTGTGCTGTACCAGGAGCTGCCGAGATGCACGAGCCCCTGCACCCTGCTCACCACCCACCGCCATGCATCCACCCTGACCATGTCCCACAGGCTCCTCCTGCCCCTGTCTTTCAGTACACAGGAGTCTGGGACCAGGACACCATCTCTGCTGTTCTCCTGCCTGCACAGGCAGGGGCCCCACTCCAGCACCTCAGGGGCAGGGAAGGCAATGTGGGAGAAGGAAAAGCTCTGCTGTTCCTTCAGCCTCATTGCTCCTTCCCTTAGAAATCGCTCAGAAGGAGGAAACCTGCCAGAAGACACATTAGGGCTGTAACAGGAGAAGGCTGCAGGCAAGGAGCTGTCAGTCACAGGAAAAAATAAACAGCATGTATTGATTGTACTGCAGGCTCCAGTGCAGAGAGAGCCCGCTCAGCCGGATCCCCTCAGACCCCAGAGAAAGGGCAGAAACAATAAATAAAATCACCAAGTGAAACAGAGAGAGGAATGAACTCCAGGGCCAGCTCAGCCTGCACGAGGAGTAAGAAGCAAATGCTGGCTGCAGCCCAGGGAGGCTGGGGGAGGCAGCTGCAGGGGCACGGGAGGGCGAGCTCACACTCCATCTTGCGTCCGTCGCTGCCCCAACACACCAGAGCTCCACCAGAACCTCAGCTGCAATCAGCCCAGCCCCTCGAGCTGGCCCCTGACCCTGGCAAGGGTCCCTGCACCACTCACTGACCCCTCTGCTCTGCACTCCCACAGAAAGGTTGGGTCAAGAACGTTTCCCCTTTCCTGGGGATGCTTGGCTGGTGCTTCCAAGAGTGGAGAAGAGAGGAGGCAGCTCCTGCGTGCTGCTGAAATAGAAAAAGGAGAAACTAATCCCCAGGTGCCTCAATCAGTACCAACCCAGCCCTGCTGCGCCCACGGGCAGGACGGCCACGGCAGCAGACAGCGCCGAAAGCCTCGCTGGGGATGCGGGAGCACGTGCCCTGCTCCCACCATGAGGCCATCGTACGGTGAGCCCCAGTCCCAGCCTGCGGACAACAGGACGCGCTGCTGCCCAGAGCCATCCTGCTCTCAGAGGAGCTGCCAAGCAGCTGGCAGCCCAGGAGCCCACATTCACCACTGCTCAACCGAATGCAAACCCAGAGTGCTGCTGGCCCATGAGGCTGGTGGTCTCCTGGCATCCCTCCAAGCAACAGCACCTTGTCCAAGGCCCTCTCCTGGGCAGGGAAGAAAGGCCCTTTTTCTTTATAGCCTTCCTGTGCTCACAACTGGATGCAGCTCTCTTCCTTCACTGTCCTCCAGCCTGACATCACTCCCAGGGCTGTTACACAGCCACCTCCCACCTTGCACATTGGTGGTGGGCAAAGTGTGCCCCACATCTTGTCTGTAACGAGCCGCTGGGATGTGAGCGAAACCCACAGTAACCTTACTGCGGGAACCGGTGCAGGACCCACCAACAGCTGCCCCATGCAGCACAAGTTACTTTAAACATTTATTGTACGAGTCTGGCTTTGGTGAGGCTCTGTAACCTGTCAGCTGCCAGTGTTTACCTTGGTGGATGTGCATGAGAAATCTCAGTCTGGCGGGTTGGGAGTTTGTTTTAGCGCCAGATAAACAGCTCTCCTTGAGAAATCACCCCATGACAGTAACTCCCCAAGACTAAACAAAGATCCAAGGACCACGAGCTGCGCTCTGAGAAAACTTCCCGAAGCTGATGCCTCCTCCACTGGCTGCTCTCCACAGCTGGGACACCCCCAGGAGCACACCGCGCTGCCTTCCCTTCTAGAGGACAGGTAAGACCTGAGTGCATCGGAGCCCTCGGCTCAGCCGCCTCCGAGCACACCCCGACTTCCCAGCCAGGCTACAGCACTGGCTCCGTGCCTCCGTTACCTGCCCCAGCTAGAAACACACACATTCTATTACGTGGGTGTTCCTGTTGATGCTTTTCCCTGTTAGAGAAAGTCTGTGCTGAACTCAGGACGTCTGGCACACGGAGCCTGCGGGAGAGCTGAGGATTCATTTCCAGCAGAAGGGTAAGAGGCCAGCACACAGAGCAGGTTTGGGTTTGCATAGTGTGCTCTGGCACATCCAAGTGCTAATCCCCGAGGAATGCACACCTTGTTCAATACGCCTTTAATAACCTTCCGGGAAAGTTACATACACCAGCAAGGATGTCAAAACCAGTTAATTCTGGGTTTGATCTGAGAAAGCTAATATTTTTCCCTGCAATACTTTTTTTTTTTTTTTTTAATGAAGTTGTGTTTACCTGTGATTGTCTGACTCACTCAAGCATAATATATTTAGGACTCAGCTTTCAAGTAGCTCTGCATTTTTTAAGCTCACTCCTTGGCTCTAGCTATACAAGGTCTGGCTTTGAGTTTTTACACCTAGACTTGACAAGAGCAGCATAAGTTATCTTTGCTAGAAAGAAACCCAGCAGTACAAGCAACCTGAGGGAAGGGGGAAGCTGGTTTGATCCTTCATGGTTGCAAGAGGAACAAGGGTCCATGCTACGCATCACTCCTGCAAGCACACAAGAGCACAGGAACACCGGCAGGGACGCTCGGCACCACAGCCCTGCGGTCCCAGTCCTTGGGTGATCTCGGTCACAGGAACCAGACATGTCCTCGACACATCCAGTCCAGTCCCAGTCCGGTGCCATCCCGTCCCACCTCGGTGCGCCAACACTGACATCTAGAGGCACTATCGCCTGGCCTCGGGGAAGGACGGTGGCTGCCCGAGGGCAATGTGGCCACACCGCTGTCCACACTGCTCTCAGAGCAGGCAGGGAAATGCACTGGTCCAGGATCCGGCCCGCACCAGAGCCACACTGCCCTGTGCCCCCCAGGGAAGCCTCCCCATGCACCCCACACTCCTCCTTACCAAACTCGCTGGCACACAGGTGCTCCACGATGGCCTCTGACTTCATCTCGTTGTCACAAGGTGGACAAACAGTTGTTCCTGGCAAGAGGAGAGAAGAGGTGGTGAGGAGCCAGCTCAAGAAGCATCGCTGCTCGGGCTGCCCTCGAGGGGGGCACATGCGCAGGCACCTTGCCAGGGGATCCCAGATCTCAGCCCCATGGGACAACACCTTGCTGGGGGTCAGGAGCTGCCCACCAGCTCACAAGGTGGCGCTGGCCATGGGCAGCCTCCTGCCAGCCCCACTCCAGCGTTGCCAGCGGTCCCAAGGCTGGGCACGGGCAGGAGCCGGCAGCTGCCAAGAGTAGGAGGATGACGCTGGCAAGGAGAGGGGTTTTCAGTGCCAGACACTCGGCCAAGGGGAGCCACTCGCCACAGGACATGGCCCACAGCCCACTGACATTCCCTCCTCGTGGTGTGCAAAGGCCAGCATGCGGTGACCAACCCTGGCACAGCAGGAGGATGGTACCCAGGGATGGCTGAAGCACCAAGGGGCTGCCCCAGCCAGAAGCCACCCTAGATCCAGGCAGCAGGGGAGGGGTTCACAAGCGACAGGACCAAGCTCAGCACAGGTTCCCCCTCGGTGTCGGGGACCACTCCACAGGCTGCCCGGGCATCTCATGGCCAGCACCTCACCTGCCTCCCTGCCCCAGAGCAGCTCCGGTTGGTGATAGACCCACACAGCTCTCGGTGCACAGCCCCTTCCAGAAGCCCCTCCAGCACAACACCCAGAGCACAGGTCTGCTCGTCTTTGTTTTCAGCCCAGCTACACCCCGTGGGCTGCGGGACAGCCTCATGGCTCCAGCGGAGCAGAGCCGGCTCCGCTCGCCAGCTGCTGGCGTCCGACATGCTCCTCTTGGGAAACGTCAGCCCAGGACATTTCATAGGAATCCATCCTGGGAGGAAAGTTCACTTCACCCAGAGAATAAAAATGTTTCCAGGTTCCTGTCTCCAGACCACCCAGCACCACAGACACAGATTTGTGCTACTGGCAGATGAACTTATTGAGCTGGGGATGCTGCTTCTGTTCCCGGTCCAGCAGAACGAAGAGCTCTTTCCCACACAAGGGAGTTATTCTCAGGGACGGCGCTGCAGCGAAACATGTGCTGGTCCCTGCGTGCAGATGGAGCGTTCAGCTCCCTCCTGCCCTCAGCCAGCAGCATTGCTGGACATTGAAAACAGAAAGGTCACCAGAAAGGGTGGTCCAGAGCCAGGACAGCTGGCAAGGGAGGCACAGCCACGACCCGCGCTGACCACAGCGTCAAGTCTCCTCAGTCACAGATGCCCCATGGGGTTTCAGGCGAGACATGTGTTTTCTATGGCTTGTTCTTCCCCTCTCACCATCCTCCCTCCCCTGCCCAAATTGTTCTGTGCCAAATGCTAATTCCTGGGGCCATGCACCATGTCTTTATTAACCACACAGGCAGAGCAACTGGCCTTGCAACCGCTCCAATGCACAAGCCACGAGGCAACCCTTGCACCCAAGAGCTCATTGACAGTCCCACTCCTGGTACCTGAGAGCCACACGTCGCCTGGGTCACTCCTCTTCCCAAACCCTCATGCGCAATTGCCTCTTTTACAGTCTCAGAATGGCACAGGCAGAAGCCAGCCTTCGGGGATGTGATGACATCCTCAACACTTTATTTTTAAAATCAGCAGTCAGAATATTTCCACCCAGGCTGTGCAGTTAATGAGCTCACGCTGCAGGCCAGACGATGCTGGCGGGAGGGTGACAGCCCCTATGGCCCATCTCTGCTGCAGCACCAAGACTTAGTTACTGTGCTGTGGGTCACCCTCGGGAACCTGCCATGCACCGGCTCATCTCCACACACCCCCGCGTGCAAAGTCCTTGGCTGTGCCTCGGCAGCCAAAGCGCACACCAGGAGACTGGATGAGCCCACACGGCCCAGACGAACGACATGAAAGCCACCTCTGCGTCCACTCTATGAGCTTTCCAGGCAACCAAAGGAAAAAAAAACCAAACAACAAAATACCAAAATGGAAAATAAGACTTATTGTTCCCTGGTGAAAGCACAGGCTTTGTTTCAGCTGTTCTATGGCAGCCCATGGGAACGCACTGGCACACCCAGCATGGCAGTCTCCTGCCTCACTACAGCCATCACAAAACTGCCTGCGTCCCACCCCTCCTGAGCAGCATAGCCAACCTCCTGCAGCCTGCAGCACTGCCTAGCACCTCACCTTCCCCTTCCCACTCAATCCCAGGCTTGAAAGAGCCAACAAGAAGCCCAGCCATAGTTTGGGTCCTCCTGCCTCAGGTGGTCCCCACTGCAGTGGCCCAGAGGCAGCCGTGCAGCACATGCCCAGCTGGCTGGCACCCCACCACAGCTCCTCGTGCCAGGCACAGCCTCCTGCCAGTCCACAGCCCGCCGCAGTTCAGCTGGGGCCCATTTTCTGCCACTGACAGCTCGGCTCAAGCACAACCTTCGCCTGCTTCCAGCTCGCTCTTTCCCTGCTGATCATTTTCTAATGCCTGGCTTTAGAGCCAGCTCACTCCTGGGGCAGGAGAAGGAATGTGTAATGCTATATTAATCTGCAACTCCCCTGATGCATCCTGCGGGCCGGCAGGCTTTACCACCTCGTGCTTAAGGAGAAAGGAATTCAGCAGGTCAGCTCTTTGAGAGGCAGAAACAAATTCCAATTCTGAGGTGTTAATAGAGAAAAGTACTGAAAGGGCTCATTCTTAGTAGTGCCCAGAGGAAAGCGGGGACACTGCTGGGTTCTGACCCTCTGTTCACTCTAAACTATTTGGGGCAAGAGTGTCTCAGCACATGGATCTTCACCAACCAAAGGTTACTGGTAGGAGCACAGATGCCAGATCCCCCTGCCGCACACCAGTGTTAACACTACGAAAGCTGGCAGAGCTAAGGACAGCAGATCCAGCCCAGCATAGCACCAGGAGCCTGGCCTTCTCACCTTGAAGAAGCATTTTCTAGCAAGATCACTCGTCCCTTCACAGGAAAGTGCCCCGGCCAGCGGGAACGGAACAGGGAGCTCGGCCTGACTCCTCTGGAGCTGCCAGGGCTCAGCTACAGCACGTGCAGGAGTTTCCTCTTAAGATACTTTCAAGCAGCGCAGGATGTGAAGATGGGTGCTTATACTTCTCCACTGAATGCTGAAGACAGTTCACACTTGCACAACAATTTAAAAGACTTACTTTCCGTAAAAGCATCCCTACAAACAAATTGCTCATTTAGAAGTGCTTGGGACATAATTTTTGTGAAGCCATTTAGCACACAGGGGTTTATCTGAGCAGCTGCTACACTTTCTGGCAATACTCACCCAGCTCCATCTTACAGGTCACTTGAAAAACAAGTTCAAACACCCTAAAGCTTGTGCAGAATGAGGCACCCAAAATAGAAACAGCAATACATCCACAAAGGACTCAAACCTGAGCTGATGCAATTCCTTGTAACAAAGTCACTTCAGCGATGCCTGCAAACAACAGCATGGTGCCCAAATACCATGCTGGTGGGCACATGAACAGCACCAAACAAAAGCAGCAATGTCTCACCCCAATGCTGCTGTCCAGACAGGTCTGAAAGGTGATCAGAAAGGTAATTGTTAAACCACACACAGGAAAACTTAGCAGACACTGCTCAGACCATTCCCAGATCTTGGGTCATTAATGTCCCCAAAATGACTGACCTGCAAAGAGCTGACTCTGTTTTGGACCGTGGAAGGTGCAGCTCCGCAGCAAGCAGCTCAGAACCCCCCTGCCCCAGGAGCACGCTCGGCTGCATGTCCCTGGGGAACAAAAGCAACCTTTGTACCCTCAACACAGACTGTGGTCTTGACCAAGGGTCTAGGTTCACACAGGACAGATGATTTTAGAGCCTTCCTGGAAAACAGAGCTTCCTCCAGCAATCCCACCAGCGAGGGCAAACCACGGTGAGGAAGCCGGTGTGGCTGCACTAACGTCGGTGCCGCACGGGGAGAGGCTGGATCTCTGGCAGCGAGAACCGCCAGGTGCAGGCACACGCTTCACACCCCACCTGCCCCTGGATGCTGTTGCCGAGACGCCGCAGAGGTTCCCCACGCAGCTCCGGGGGTGTCGAGCTCAGTTGTGTCCCCCATCTGTTCCCAAGCAGGCTGCCCCATCCCCATCAAGCCATCACGAGTCCTGCCGGGATGAGCAGTGTATCGCTGCGCAGTCCCTGGCAGGCTGGGCGAGGGCTCCCAGCCGAGTACGGCGCAAAGCCTTTGTCTGCAAAGGTAACTGCACATGAGCAGCCAGGGCGAAGGGTGACCTGCCCTCCACACCAGCTCCGGACACAGCGCAGAAGCCACAGCAATGGCTCAGTCTCACACATGGCTTCCCCACCTCCAAGCTCCTCCAGAGTGGCGGCACCGTCCCCCTGTGAAATTAGGAGTGCCCATCCCCTTTAATGAAGCTCTGGAAGCACAATGCTCTTTTACAGCCCCCTGACTTCTCCCTCTGCAAAGATCCCCCAGTCAGCCTTTCAAAGCGCTCAGATGCAGGATGCTGAAGTGACACCAGAATATTTATTTATTTTAAAAGTTTTCAGCAACAAGCCACACTCACTGCAACTCGCACAAAGAAGCCAGTCTGGCAGCAAACAGCCCTGCCGCACATAATGGAAACGAGAACTGCGTCCACCTTCCCCAGTCACTTCAGGCTAAGCCTCTTGTCCCTTTGCCAGTGCAGAGCCCACCTGAGAGGACAAGGCTGGATTTCCACGGCACGTGCAGTCACCGGCTGCCCAGCCTCTCGCCTAGGACTGTTTAGGAAGCGGCTACCCTGCCAGGATTACTGTCACTATCTCCTCTGGTCAGGCAGTGCTTTCTGCCTTGGCGACCATGGATTTCATCACTGCCAAGAACAGCCCCGCGGGCGTCGGGCTTGGCAGAGAAACCGTAGCCAGAGGGGTGCAGCACCTGGAGATGGAGGGTCAGAGCCCAGAACTACCGGGGCTGGAGCCCAGCCCCGATGCCTGCATCAGGATCAGAGCTGCCATGGACCTGCTGTGCCCCGGCACCACCTGCCCCTGGGGTCAGCTCCGGGATAGAGGTGAGGAGCTGGCACAGTGTTCTGCCTTCCTGCAGGAGCACTCATGGAGGGCTCAGAAGTTGGAGGACTGCTGCCGAGAAGGTGAGCCTTCTCCTGCCACAAGACCCCCATCAGTGCCACATGGGCCCTCCTGGGTAAACATCTGCCCCGTCTGTTCAGAGAAAAGTGCCAGGAGCAGGGCTTCAGCACTAGTTACACCTTACCTTTGGGCCTGGAGACCTCGGTGGCATTGGGAGTCGTCATGGCAATGCAGACATCGTCCTGGGGAAACTGGTCACACTTCAGCATCTCGGGCCAGAAGAAGCCAAAGAACTGCATGACGGGCTCACAGGAGTCGCGTACGGCCTCGCAGAGCCAGCGGCACGGGTAGACCGGCCGGTCCAGGCAGACGGGGGCAAAGAGGGAGCACAGGAAGACCTGGGTGCCCATGTGGCAGTTCTTGTTGAGCAGCGGCACCCAGCTGCTCGCCTGGTGCTTCACCTCGGCCATGGTCTCGTGGTCCAGCAAGTTGGGCAGCACCATCTTGTCGTAGCCCACGCTGTGGCAGAGCCGCAGGTCGGCAGGGATGGCCACGCACTGGTGGGGCTTGGCATAGAAGCGCCCGCCGGGGTAGGGGCCCAGGTCGGACTGGTAGCTGACGTAGTCGTACTCGCTGGCCCCGCCGCTCGCCAGCAGCCCGGCGGCCAGCGACAGGAGCGCCTGCAGCGCGGCCCCGCGGGGCCCCCGCACGCTGCCCATCGCCGACACCGCCGACGGTGGCCCCGACGGCGCCGTCCACTGCTCCCCGCCGGGCGCCCGCTGCCGGCGGCCGTCCCCGGGGACCCTCCCCGCGCCCTCACCGACAGCCCCTCCGCTGCCCCCCGCGCGGGGCCGCCTACCCTGTCCGGGGCGCCGACCCGCCGCCCTCCGCTCGGTGCCCGTTGCCGGCAGCCCCCTCTCCCTCCCGTCGGACACCGGGAACCCCCAGCCGCTGCCCTGCGCCGAGCCTCCCGCTCCCGCCACCCCGGCCCCGGTCTGGCCTCTCCGCGCCGCGGGTTTGTGAGCCCCCGGCAGCCAATCAGGGCGGTGCCGCCCGCCGCGAGCTCGCTTGCCGCTGTCAATCAACGACTCCGGGAGCCAATCGCGACCCGGCCCGGACCAGCCCGCCCCGCCCCGCTCCGCCCGGTCGGGCCCCGACGGCGCCCCCTCCGCGCCCGGGCGGCAGCTCCGCGCTCCCGGAGCGGCCCGCGGCGGGCACCCGCAGGGCTCCGACAGCCCCGCGCACCGGACTGGCCCCGGCGCCACCTGCAGCGAAGGAGACGAACCGCGGAGCCCTGGCCCGACGGTGGGCCAGCTCGCCGTGGGCGACCAGCGGGGGCTTGGTGCACCGGGAGACCCCCGGGCTTGGATGCGGGAGTGGACCCCGGCTGCGAGGAGGGGCTGCGAGGGAGCGCGGCTGCTTCCCTCGGGGGCGGCCCGATCACCGCAGGGCCTTGCAGGGAGCCCGCCGGCGCCTGGCACCCTGGGCACTGGAGCCGGGGCAGCTCGGGGAGGCCCGGGCACTTCTGAGCAGCTCTTCCAAGGCTGCAGATGTTTTTGAGAACCTGGACTGGACCGGGCAGACCTCATTTCCCCGTGGACAAATTCCAACCAAAACTGTGGTATTTGCAAGAAAAAAAAAAAAAAAACAAACAAGGAAAAAAGAAACAACACAACCAGGAGAGAAAAAGAGTTGGTCTGTTTCTTAAAGAGGTATCGCTCCTGGGAAACGTGGCTCCAGTCCTGCCAGGGAACCAGGAGCTGGTCCCCCACCAGCAGCGCCAGTCCCTCACCACCCTTTGCAAAAGGGCACGTGGGCGTGTTTTACTTGGAAGTGCTGTAATCCTTCTGTGCCAGGCTGAGGAATGTGACAGAAACATCACAGGCAGGCAGGTGAGACAGGGAATTGGGAAAGTCTTGTTCAAAAGTTGGGGAGCTCTCCAAAGGCAACAGAAGTAATACTGTGATAAAACTGCAGTCAGGATTCTGGTTATCCTCAGATAACTCAGCGAACACTGCATGGAGCGAGGTAAACGTCCTGCCATCGTCACCCCAGACGTGTGTGCCACCACGTACCTGGAGCATCCCATGCTGCTTGCTGGGCTGGCCGCAACTCTGTACAGAGGCCGCTGTGCGCAAATGGCTGCCCACCACAGCTCAGCCCTCCTGATCCAAGCACGAAAGCTCAAGACAATGTGTCTTGGCCCCTGCATCCATCCACACTCAGAGCCTGAACAGGTCTCGGAACTCAACCTAGGCAAGGTCTTTGCTGGCTCTGTGCTCTCCTGCATACAAGCCAACAGCTCTGGTGGATACTCTTCCACCAGACTGCTCTTCCTACAAACCCCTTCCAAACTGGACATTAACTTCTCCAAGTGAAGCTTGTGCAGTCATTTCTGTTCATAATTATGTAGCCCATGGCTTCTTAAATCTCTGCATAGTCTCTAATGTCATCATTTAACTTTGCTTTATGGCCATTTAGTGCTGCCTCTCCCACAGGGACTAATATATTCTTACTGAATAACGAGATGCTTTGCAACATGCACAATTTCAGCCATCCTCAGTCCTCTCCTACCCTCTGAGAAGCCCAGCCCAATTAACCATGCTTATTTCTGGAGCCATTTTTCGCGCCCGCAGCCCACAGGACCGCGCGCTCTGCCCCTGCCGTGGCTCCCTCTGCTCCTCCACGTCGCCCACGGTGAGCACCCGGCATCGAAGGGACGCCTCGAGGCTGATGTGCCCCTTGCCGCAGGCACCCACCTCGCCTGTTCGCACCAGTGCCCTCCTGCCCTTCCCAGCCTCCCTGGCCTCCCTGCCCACCAGGCAGTGCCATGGGGCTGGCAGGGCATGCTCTGCCCTGGCCGCCCGGCACAGGAATGTGCGTTTCCCTCCACACCGCCCTGAGGAAAGAGGCAGGCGTGGGATAATAGAATATATTAGCCCTGAGCCCATTCAGTCCTGGACTCTTTACGAACAATGCCTGCTAACTGAGCTGATTTTTGCCAAATGACTGGCTTTCGTGCATGAGCAGCAAAGTGGAGCCCCCAGACAGTCCCATGCAACAATCCAGCAAGCGCTATTGCCCAGGGCCCATTGTTTTACTGCTGCATTTGAGGGCATGGAGGAGTCATGGCCTTGCCTGCCCTGGCATTTCTTCCCCAGTTTCCCACCGCCGCGCAAGCCCCGTCTCAGCCCCAACAGAGGCAGCAGTGATGGGGGAGATGAGACTGACCAGCCACAGGCATCTGCTGTCCCTGCCCCGAGCGGGACGACACGGAAACCACCAGAGCTGCTCGGCGCCAGGGCTGGCGCTGCCCCTCGGTGCCCATGCCCCCGCCAAGGGGGGCCGGAAAGCACTGGCGGAGGCAGCCCACCCACCACGGCCCTGCACAGCGAGTCCACCATCCCACCCCGGCTCCCACGCCACCTCCTGCAGCAGGATGGCTCCTGGACCCTCCTGAGGGAGTATTTGCTTTAGATTAGACACCCCCTCGGCCAGCCGAGAGCTGATATCCCCCGCCAGGGTCAGCCTGGGAGGAGGATGTTAGTTTTGCCATGTTTGTTTTCTGGTTTTCTCAGCGGATAGCCCTGAGGTTCCAATAACATGGATGCAGCCAGGAACGCTCCCTTGCCCCGCGACACGGGAATCTGCATGGGGAGATTTTGCCGCTCTTGGACCCGCTCCATCCCCCCAGCCTCGTGCCCCGAACCGCCTGGGCTGCAGAGGATGCTGGCACCAAGAGCCAGCCTACAGCAGGGCCAGGGTCAGCCGATGCCTCCCGTTAGCGTGAAATTAGCACCATTAAATGCTATAACTAAACACAATCAACAAAGGGTTTACTAGCTGAGATAACATATAAAGAATTACAACAGCTAATGCCTTCAGCTCTGCTGAAACTCTGACCGTCTGCCCCTGCTCCCAGGAGGGAACTGATGGCAAATATTTACAGGGGCTTATAAATATTTATCCTGTAATAACTTGCTGCATTACAGCACATTCTTCTCTCTGAGGCTCGGCTTTGCCCTGGACCAGGTGCAGGCTGCTGAGAGGGTCTGTAGCATATATAACGTTTGTCTGAATAACATACAGCGAGCGCTGGCGTTCCATAAAATAGGCAGCAGCTGAGCTGCTTGCATGGAACACGCTGCAAGTCATTTCTGACCCAACAAGAGAAGAATGTGGCTGGGGAGCACAGGTGTGCAGGCACCTCAGCGTGGGTGCAACCCCCTTCTCTGTTGCCAGCGTAACCTGTGGAAGTGCTGCATGTCACCGGGGAGCTATAAATCACACCACCGGGCTGGTGTGATGGGGCCTTGGCCCAGGAGCAATCCCATGTTGACTGAGCACTTGGGACGACCCCGAAGGAAGGGAGCTGGAGACCTGCCCACCACAAGGAAAGTCTCCTCATGCTTCTCGCTCTGGGGCTTTCCTCTCTCCAAGGAACCAACCTGCCATGAAATCACCAGAGATTGCTGAGATCTGCTCTGCACATGGTAGTTGGGCAGCAGCCACCGCAGAGCCGCAAAGGAGGGGTCCTCGGAAATGTTACTGCTGAAACCTGCAACATCATCAGGAATCACAGAGGGACCAGCCCACCACAGCTCTTCCTTTGGTCCTGCAGACCTGGCAGACCAAACCCCAAGGGGACCACAGAGTCCTTAACAGGCACCCACATTGGTCACCAGGCGAGCATTTGAATTATCTGGGGGGCCTGAGAGCTCACCAAGTCTCTCGGTCTCAAAGGAAAGTTGGGCTTTTGGCTGGGGATTCTGGGAGTTTTTTGGGCCCTCCATAACAAAAAAACTCAGAAAATAAATGGGTTTGTAATTTTTCCCTGACTCTCCTCAAATGAAAGCCCCTCTCTGCTTCTTCCCAGCCCTCCTCTGTGCTTGTAACAGAGCGCGGATGGCTCTGGTGCAGGTGTCCGGAGTGCAAGCCAGGAGCTGCTGGCGCAGCAGCACCCCAGGAGTGCCAGCTGCCCGTGCCAGGCACTGCCTGACCAGCACCGCACGACCAGCACCGCACAACCGGCACCGCACAACCAACGCTGCATGACATCCCTTCCCAAGGCGCAGGGACAGCTTCTAGCCCTGATGTGAACCGAGCACTCCCTTCATCTGCTGCCTGGTGCAGACCTGACTTGCTCAGCAGGGAAGAGAGCCTGGAACCACCGTTCTGTTGGGGTGGTGCTTCGTTTGTTTGGACGACAAATATTTATCTTCCCTCTAATAATTTTTTGAGCCATCCATCCACTTATTTGTTTATCTTTCTCATGCTTAGTGATTTGCAAGAGTGTAAGTAGCCTGCGGTTTGGAAATGCTCGGGCAATCTCTAAGCAGCACTAGAGATGGAGTTTTGAACTTTCTAACGTGAATAAATAAACAGCATGGAAAGACTCCGTTGTGTATATTCTAGGTTGCTATTTTCTTAACCCTGTCTCATTAAGATGGATGGAGTTTCTGCTTATTAGTAATTTGGCAAGTTCCTCTTTGTGTACACTCTGCACTTCTCACTAATGACGCTTTGCTTCAGTGATTAACAAAAGAGACTTCCAACATAGTCAGTGAAAACACGGCCACGCACTTGGGGCACTGGGACGGAAACCTAATGTTCTGGAGATGCCATTTCAGGAAGACAAGAAACTGCAGGGAACCCAGAAAAGGAAAAGCTGCTGGTCATAAAACCTTCCCTGACATTCAAATAATTTTGACCTCAGGACATTGGTTCTTTGATTTACACGCGCAATTGCAGAGCTGACAGAGCCTATAACAAAGTGATTCAGAGCCCTTGCACTGCCGTTCCTAAAACATGTCCGATGGAGATGAAGCTGGCACTGCTCCTGCCTGGATTTACCGCTGGCCATTAAAGAATGTTTACAAGCCTTTAGTACCGTGTACACATCTGGTAAATCATTGATTGAACAAATAGCTCCTGGTGTCATGCTCCTTCTGTCAACTTACTCCACTACCACGTTACCCCACACAGAATCCTCTGTCCCAGAGTCCATTTTCCGTGTCGCCTGCCGGCCTGTGGGCAGGAGCACGCCCCAGCAAGCAGCCGTGCGCGTACCCAGGCTTGCGCGCGTAGCCTGGGTTGTCACAGCGATCTAGACGCTGCTGGGTACACATCTACATGAAGAGAGCCCACACAGGCCTCTGGCACAGCTGGCTGGTTACACCTGACCCACAGGCAGGGAAAGCGGCATCACCCGCACAGGACAGAGTCCCAGAAGCTACGCAGCAGGCCAGGAATGGGAGAGGGTTTCTTCCGAGGGATATACGTGAGAGAAGGGAGGCAATTACGAGAGCCCTCCCGCAAGCCAGCCCGCCAGCAGGCGCTACCGGTGCCCACACGTGGGACCTCAGTGCCTGGCTTCCTCGGCGACGGCCAGTGCCCCAGCCAGCTCCGGGCTGGGCTGCCGGGCAGGGCTGCCGCGCAGAGCGCAGCAGGACAAGGGCGACGTGAAGAGCAGCAAGAGAGTGAACCTGCAACTCTAGACACTGCAGGCAGACCCAGACCCCAGAGCCTCATCAGCAGGTCTGAGATGAAGCCAGACCTAAGAGGACAGCTCTTCTCTGCCCACGGCCGAGTGACATACATAAGCCTCCTGCCAGAGCCAGGCTGCACCAGCAGCACAGACACCATCCCCACGATGCCGGCTGAGAGCTGCCAGATCCACCATGGCACTGAGGGAACAGGAGTTTCACAGGAGTGAAAGGCAGAGATGGCAGGGCCTTGGGTTTGCTGCATCAGCACAGGCACAGTGGAAGAAAAGCAGGACGGAGCTGGGGCACAGGGCCAAGAAGGCGGGGGGAGGAGGATCCATCTCCCCTGGCGCTGGGGCGGCATCGTGCACAGCCCACGCACAGGACCCCACTGGAGACTTCCCTGCAGCGGGACAAAAATGCCGTGTTTGGTGCCAGTGCCCAGGGCCAGGGAGCAGCAGGAGCTGGGAGCCTCCACCATGGCTCATTGTGCTTCTGAGAGAGCATCTGGCCAGCTGTGCAGTGATCTGTGGCCAGACCCTCGCTCCCCTGGCCACAGAGCTGGGCAAAGGCCAAAGGGTAAAGGGCAAACCATGGGAGCAGAAACAAAGCTAGATCAGCTCATTAATGCAAACCTTTTCAAGAGCTTTTGGGTGGCTGGACAGACAGACATGGGAGAGCAGGACCTACCGTCCATGTGTGAATCGCCAGAGGGACACACAGGTGGTCAGGCCCCATCTAGTCATTTTGCAGCAGTTGAAAAGGAGGTGCAGGATCTGACCCACAATGGGCTTTTAAGCACATTGAGGGTGCAGGGATGACTCACAGCTAAAGGCAGAGCTCGGAAAAGCAGGGGGAACAGTAAAAATGTGGCTCTCTGCAGGGAAAGGCACCGCACCCAGTCCTGTTCCTGCCAGCAGCGTGTGCAGGGCCAGCAGGGCATCATCTGCCAGGGCTGGGGCATCTGCCAGGGCTGGGGCAGCTACAGACGGTGGAAACCACCATGTGAGGGCAGGGGGTATCACCACAGAGAGAAGGCAGAGGGAGGGAGGAGAGTCCATGAGGGCAAAGAACCCATTCCCCATCCTAGTCCACGCTCGCAGACACTGGGCAACATGGAAACTGGGAAAAGTCAGCAGAGAGCACTGAGGCAGATTCTCTCCTGGGCTTGTTGAAATGACATACAGGACAATCACAGCTGCTACAAGCAATTTTAAGACAACAACAACAAAATGCAGTCAGATTTAATTGTTAGCAAGAACCTCTTAAAATAGCAGCTTATTGCCCCAAGTGCAAACAGCTTAAAAGTGTCAGCAAGATTTGTGGAATCCTGTGGGGTCTTCTGGGATTTTCTAGGTTTCCTGTAAAATTAATGCAAAGAAGAAACATAGCTCCTGAGTCCCGACAAGAAAAAAAAAAAGTATTTCACTTCACATTAGCACATGAAAAGGCGGCTCTGATACACAGTAGGCTGCCATTTTGTGGTACACCCAGAATCTCAAGGGTTGTTCCCTGCAGCCAGGCAGGAGCACGAGGACAAAGGACCTCCCGGCTCACCTGCCCTGCACCCAGGCTCCGCTCCCATCCTGCTGACCCCAGCCAGCTTCCCCGGGCAGAGCCACTGGATCTGCCCCGCTTCCCACCGTGACCTCCCTCGACCACCTGTTGCAACGTCCACTGGTGCCCAAATCCCACCACAGCAGGGAACTTCAAAGGACTCTTGAAGTTAAGGTCTCACTTAAGTACCTTCTTGAATCAAAAGTTTTTAATTCACCACAAAGGTGCCTGCAGGGCAGGAACAGCCCTGCTCCCCGCTCCTCTCTTTAAGGGATGGGAAAAAGTGGAGGCTTTGCCTGGAGGCAGCTGCGCCTTGGGGTGGGAAGGGAAGAGGCTGAGCACTCTGTCTCCATCCCTCCTGCACCCACCTTCTGAGGGATGATGGGAGATGCTGGCTTGAGGTTGATTTCCTGGGGCACAACAGCCCCTGAATTTCAGGTTTTTAATGGGCTGGCATCCAGGGGGGAGGAGAGGGAAATAGACTTTTCCTTCCCTCGTAAATTTTTTTATGGAAGATTTTAAGAGAGATTTAAAGAAGAACCTCTTCCCTTCCTCCCACCCCTTCTCAACTGTACCATGCATTTTAAAGTGTTTGTGGAAGCGAATTAATTAACGCAGGCAGCAGAGCCCAAAGCTCTGCAGAAGCCCAGCCTCTGCACAATGGAGATCCTACTTCTTCTCCCCTGCCTGAGAAACACATGCCTAAATTCCAAGTACATAAATTTTTTCTAACCTAATTCATTTTGTAGATTGATGGAGAAAATCCATAACAAATATTTATGACTTTGCAATAAATAACCCTCACAGAAGTTACAAAGAGCTCTGGCGAGTCTCAAGGTAACTTTCAGCGAGTGCCAGGGGTCAGGGCAGATCGGGATACTAAGTCTATAGTGTTCCAGCCCTTCGCTCATCTGTTTTGAATTATTGGTATTACTCAGTTGAGCGGCGCTCTCAATGGAGTAGCTGTGCTGTGATTCCACGCCATATTTTATTTCTATGGTGGGAGAGAGGCTTCCATAGTTATTAGTTGTATGCTGCTGCAGCCAGCAAACAGGCAGGCCCCCGGGAGCACGGGTTAGCCCCACTGGTGTCTGCAGGCTGAGCTGCACGGGCTGGAGGAGGAAGGTGTCCATGCCCGAGCGGGACCTGCCTGGGACAGGAACTGGGGCTGGGCACTGCACATTCCGCTGCTGATTCAAAACGTGGACGTGCCGAGATGCTCTCGGATTGTCTGGCGTGAACGGGTCTGGTGCAGCCCAAAGGGCGCCCGTGCAGCCACAGTCTTTGCGCAGCAGTGGCCAATGCTGCGACAAGGCCGGCACCAGAGACTGGCACCTACCTGCCCCGTGGTCAGATGGAGCCCTGGCCGGGACTGCACCGTCAACAGACCAACATGCTGGGCAGCAGCCTCCGGCCACCCTGCCGGGCACTGCCAGAGCCGGCGAGGAGCAGCGGGTGCCATGGGAGAGCTCAGCCTCGCGGCACCGCGTGCCGGCACATGGCACCGAGCTGTTGCTATGCCCGGCACCCGCTTCCTGGGAGCCAAGAGCGGGGCGAGCAGGGAGCGAGCCCATCCCTGCTCCACTTTCGTTAGCTCTTAATCATCACAACGGAAAGAGAAACCGCCAGCCGCGTCACGCTGCTCTCCCGGGCGCGGGCTCCTTTCAGGGCTTTCAGAAAACAGGGTCAGACGTGTCTTCTGACCTGTGACCTGTCGCTTCCCTCCTCGCCATAATTATCTAATACAGCGCTCTCCCTGCCAAGTACAATGAAACAATTTGTCACTTCAATTGTCTGTCAGTCAACACTGGGGCCTTTTCAACAGGCCAACACATGTTTTTTGAGAGCTTGTCAGCAAGGGCTGTCTGGCCAGGCACATAACCATGGAAAATGGAACCTTTGTTAATTCTGGTTCTTAGAAAAGTAAATCCATTCACTTGCTTTTTTCAGGCCTTCAGTTTGGAATTTGCACAAGAAGCTGAATTGCCCCTGATCCCTAAATGATTGGTCAGAGGATTTGCATGAGGAAGCAGAAATTAATTATTCTTTTCTTTTCTTTTTATTTTCTGTAATTGTGTGTTTAGAAATGAGATTACATTCTACAGCAGCACGAGGGGCTGGGCGGGGGGAATCGCTTTGCATTTGTTTAGCTCCTTAGAGTTAAGATCACCTAATCGTTTCAAGCATTTCCTAAGATTCCCTCTTTCTCTTTCTGCTTTAATGACCAAACAAAGATTGTGCTACTTCCCGGGGAACTTTTCTGGCAGCTGAGCTTGGCAGCGGGAACTAGAGGCTTATCCCTCTGCTGAAATGGTCTCCTTGCTGCTTTCAGCTTGCAGGGCGCAGAACCCATCCCCAAGGTGACAGACTTGGGAGCCGTGGTGGCTCCTCACCTTGGAGAAAGTGTGAAATGGATTCCCACTGGTCCAGGAGGAAGATTCTGGTCACTCGAATTAAGCGGCTGAGCAGCACGAGGTGGAGCGTTATAGGTGGTCCCGGCTTGGCGACGGGTGCTGGGAGTTATCTCAGTGGGCTGTGGGTTCACACAGCAGCTCCCTACAGCTTTTATGTTTCGCACGGTCACAGACAATAAAACTGATAACCTTGCTAATAGGACAAATTGGTAGAGAAAATAAACCTTCATTTTTTGGTGCTACTTAGAGCTTCCTCCTTGCTTTTTTTCCTTTTAAAGCAGTGCCCTTTGAAATTCCCACTTTCTCTGCTGAAACACTTGTAGAATATGAGATAGATATCTCCATTTCCAGGTATTCATCATTTTCTTAATCACGTGGAAGCCTGTGTTTTGGAGCAGACATGGAATATTTTATTTGAAAGCATTGCAGAAATGCTAGATGGCCCCTACTCAATTACAAACGTCAGAGTGAAAACCTCTCCAGATCTGGCTTTCCAGGATACCACTATCCAAACCTAATTCAAACCATACAGGGAGCCCTGACTTAGGATTTTCCAGGCCTATAAAACGAAACAAATTGGCTTTGCAAGCATATCTCCTCATCTAAGCTATGCCTGTAAATTCTTTTTGTCCTCTCGTACCTATTCTGCATTCAGTGGCCTGAAAGACTCTTTGTTTCAAAGTCTTCCTGTCTCCTCCACATGCCCCACGTCTCTGTGTTTGGTCACATCAGGCTGGAGACCTCTGTGCTCATCAACAGCAAGGACTCGGTGGCCCTCCAGCATCTCCGCTTGGCCCGCAGGTCTCGGCAGAGAGGAGCAGGACCATGCAGCCCCTGGCACGCAGGGGCCTTCACTGCCAGCAGCCCTCACATCGGAGCAGCTGCCGAGGGCGCCCGGGAGCTCCCAGCCGCTCCTGGCCGAGGAGCCGGCACGTACCGCTGGCTTTTCCTGGCGGAATCGCCAGGGTGCCCACAGCAGCTGCCCCACCCAGCAATCCTGGGGCTTGGAGCGAGGGAAGTCCAGCCCACGGTGACACCACGAGAACAGCGTCCGCAGGCAGCAGTGATGGTCGGAGTTTCTCCCAGGCAGGATCACAACCAGTTTGATTACAAATAACAAACACCATCCTGTTCTTTGCGCTTGTTTTTCCTTTGTAAACACCGAGCAAGATACCCACTGGTACAGGTTCCAGCTGCCCTCCCGCAGGCAGCGCTGGGGCAGCAGCCCTGCTGCTCGAGCTGCCCGTCCCGCAGGAAGCCTCCAAGTACACTTGCTATATAATTTTAAAAGTCATACTCTAATTCACCATCTCAGAATAGGAATAAGCCTGTTAAAATTATGAACTACTTAGGCACGGAATCATAAAATGCTGTAATGCAATGCATGGATCTTTTCTTCCGAAATGGACAGGCTATGGGATCAACCTTTCCATGCTTAGCCTTCAAGCCCACACGGCAAACCTAGAAGATTCCCAGTGATTGCAGTGTTTGTCATCTTTTCTATTCCAAAAGCCCAACAGTAGATGTCTTTAAATGAACACCCATTAAATTCCATCTCTCTCCTTGACTGAGGTTGGGATCTCTTGATTCGGGTTTTCAGTTAATCAAAGAAGAAATATATCCTCCCTTCAGCTCTCCAGCAGCCAGTCGACAAGAGGCTGAAGTCGCCATGAAGGATAAGAGAGAACTATTCTTACACTCACTGGGAGATAAGCTAAACAACTTAGTCCACTGAAGAGTTGCCCTGAGCTCTTAAATTGCAATTTTAGTATCTGGTTAAATCCATTCACATCTGCAGAAGCCCAGCCTTTACACCCAACAGAATGCAAGAGAAGGTTTTGGTGTGGAGAAGTAATACATTTATTATTAACTGTCCCTATGTTAACTAATGGTTTTGGAGGTGACCAGATATGGGACTGAAGAATTAGCACATTTACCTAATCACAAAAATTCCAGAGACACCTCCCACATGATAGCAACTACATTCCACTACAAGGGTTTCAGAGTTTGCTAGGAAAGCCAGCAGCATCTCAGACACCCTGAAAACGTATTTTTATGTTTTTATAAACTCTAGTAAAATTGTAATTGGATAAAACCTTGCATTCAAAAGCACATTCTTTGAGAAAATTTTATATGCACATAAAACATCTCAACAAATGTTAACATTATGATCTTAACTGTTTGCACATTGGAACCAGCTAAAGGTTAGGGAAATGCAGTCCATCTGGTACAGTATTTTAAGCAGAATATTTGTGACTGCATTTCCTTCAGGGCTTGGGTTGATAGTACTGCACAAACCCAGCTACGACGGACTTCAGGCCGAGGTGCTGACCACAGTGCTCGCAGCAAGGAGAAGCGCAATTTGATTTCATCACTCTTAGCACCTGGGTCCCCAAAGAAGGGGCAACACTTGACAGCAACATGGGGTTTCTGTGACTTGCGCTGGGCTCGCTGGAACGTGCGGCCCTGCCTCCTGCCCGCTGCTTGTCCCCAAGCTCCCAGCCAGGGCAGCACAGGGAATGTCTGCACAGCAGGACCCTGCTCGTGCTGGCACCAAAAGTCCTGCTGGAAGCTCACTGACCCGCCAAGAAAGCCGTGCGGCGCTGGGAGAAGCGTTGGCTGCTGCCCAGACGGCTGGCAGCACCCGAAGAGCCGAGGTCCCCGCTGCGAGGGCACCGAGCCCTGCGGCTGGCGGCGGCGAAGGACGAGGTCTGGAGAAAGCCACAGGCTCTAGGGAGGTAAGGAAGGGAACCCCTGGCCCTGGCAAGAGGAGCCAGCAGAGGTCTGCAGGGCTGGTGGCACCAGGAACCCCACCTCGAGCAGGAAGCCATGTGCAGTGGGATGGGGCTGGGGGCTCTCGGGTTCAGCTGAACAGGAGGGAAGAGCCAGGGGCACCCGAAGCCCTGGGCTCCCCAGTCTTCCCCCACCCCACGCTGTGCCAGCCACCACACTGAGGGGGTCCTATGGCATGTGCAGAGGTTGTTTGTTCAAGCAAACCTATTAGGTGTTTATTAGTCTTCATTATGGAGTGCTAGAGGGTTAATTAGTTCAGGCTGTTCCTTAGGTGGTGGGGAACATCATCATCAGCGGAATATCCAGTTTCCTCAGGCAGCCCAGCACTTAGCCTGGTTTCCTTCTTTGTTTTTTTCCCCCTCTTTATCTCTTCCCTAAGCAAATGAGTGTCATTATCACATCTGCAAACTGCTCAGCACAAGATAGGGCCTGGGCAAGAGGAGGCCGGCAGCCTCACAAATCCTGACACCTGCAAGCCTTGTGCCAACCCTCAGCCAGGCACAACAGAATCGGTCCCCCCCTTCCCGGGGAAGGCTGAGATCGACTTTCACCTGAAACCTAAACCCAGAATGGAAAGACAAGCCTGGATTCCTCCTCCTTGCCGACAGTCGGGGGCAGCCCATCACCAGCAGCGCCTCGCACCTCTCTGAGGCACTGGTGCTGGACACTGGTGGGGCAGCAGATCTGAAAAGTGTGTCCCTTAGCCTGGGACCATGCGGCTCGGGCTGTCCTCACACAGGGGCAGCCAAGGGGGAAGCCAAGAGCCCTCCCTGGCAGCAGGGAGTCCTGGCCATCCCAACCAGGGTCCTCTTACTGCTCGGAGGCTCCCCAAGCCAAGGATTAAGGGTTAATTTCTGGCTGCTCCATTGGCATTGAATTCCTCTTGGCCATCAAAAGTCCCCTTGCAGAGGTAGGACAATGCTGCACCAGACTCTAGTGTGCTGTGAATGAAGCAGCCCGGCTTGGCCAATGTGCAAAGGGAAATTGCAAATGCTGACAACGTAGGGTCCGTGGAAGTCTTACAAAGTCCCAGGCTGGGCCCCCAGCTCTCTCAAGCCGTGCTCAGCATATGACCAGAGAGGGATGGCGATGCCCACCCTCACTGGATGTATCTCCTCCCGGCAGCCTTCCCAGCCTCCCAGACAAATTCACGCATCTTCCACTTCAAGAGCAGAAAGGCGAAGGTTAAATGACGCAAACAGGAAAAGGTATCTTTGAAATGCTCTTGTGCTGCTTCCTTTCCACATCCCCCTAGACACCCACAGGCCCAGTCTGCCACCCCTCTGTAAATTCTCTCTTTAGCCTGGCAGCCACTCCTGGGATTTATTTGCCCACAAACTCCACAGACTGACTTGGGATGCAAGAGCAGGCTCCTCTGAAAACATTTCTATATCCCATGCAACGGGAGGCACAAACATCATCAGCTTTTTAGCAAAAGAAAATGACAAACTATCAGAAGAGCACAAAGAGGTACTCCCTGCCAGATCAAACTCTGGCAATCAGGTACAAGAGAACACTGGCTGTGGCACTGCTTATTTATTTGTGCTCCACCTAATTGTGAAAAAAAACCAGTCATTTCCACTTAAAAGACATTCAGTGGGATGTTAGGAGGGTGATTCCCCTGTGGAACTGCAGCTTCTCCAGAGATGCTGCAGCCCCATGAGAGCTTTGAAGAACGGTTCCCTGGAGGGTGGGCAATGGGGTATGAGCATTTCCCAATTGCTCTGCAGGACAGTCCATCTCAGCAGGAACTCTGCTCTGAAATCGAACTGCAGCTGCAACTGGATCTGCACACCACCGGCTCTGGGCTCAGTGTGTCTCACCTGGAGAGCCAGGACCTCCCAGAAAACCTCCCATGGGCCTTGGGAGGGCTGGTCAGGACCTCACTAACTGTGCAGTCATCTTGCACCCAACGCGCAAGCGCTCGGACGCCCAGCTCCCCTGACACTTCCAGCACAAAGCTGAGAAACAGCATCCACATTCTGGGGAGTTCAAAGGAAGTGAAACTCCAGAGTTTCACTTCCATAGAAAGTCCAAACTCTCTGCTCTTCTCTCCAGACCCGGGCACTGCAAATCCAGCTCCCAGCACGTGGCCACAGCGCAGTGTCCTGCCCCCTCCTCCCCTGGCCAAGGGTGTTCAGAGGTTCCCTCCTGGAAAGGATGGGACAGCGGCCCAAGGCCATTGTCAGCATTGCCTCCCCGTGAACCTCAGAGTGCCCAGCTCACGCTCACCTTGAGTTGCAGCACACCCTCTGCCGCTGCTGCACTGGGCTTTTAAACCACGAGCGCAGGCGGAGGTGCCTCGGTCCCGCAGGCAAGAGCTGAACTCACGTAACCTCAGAGGCACCGTTAGCACGTGTCTGAATTTGTAACCAGTCTACACAAATCCTGTGGGAAGACAAAGCGGTTTTTGGCAGGTGTGGAAAACCAGAAGATGTCCAGGGAAGCTCAATTCCCTGCACTTCAGGGAACAGCTGCAGCCTCCATGCAGGGGTGCCACGAGGGGATGTGTGGTGAGGACAAAAACCAACTGTGTTGACAGGAAATAAAGTTAGTGCTGGTTAGTCCAAGCCTGATGCCTGGCATCTCTGGAGCCTCCACTTCCAGAGGCACCCATTATCTGCTGTTTCTCCACATCACCAACGTACCCCTGTCCTGTTGGTCTGGCACGGCCGACGCCCCACGCTCATCTCCTCGGCCGCCAGCCACGCACCACAACCACCCATGCACAGGACCGGCCTTTCCCGGTCGTCAGCAAGTCTGTGCTGTCGGGAACATTCGGCCCCTACTGCTTGGGATGATTTACATCAGCTTCACCTACAGCTTCAGATAAAGCTGCAGACACAGAGCCAGGTCAAACTTTCCCAAGCAGTTGGCAAAGCTGAAAGGCCACTGACACCGAGAGGCCCCTCCCGCCCCGCCCAGCATCCTGGCAGGTCCTGCAGAGCCGCGGCACACGGCCCAGCACCACGTCCTCGCTCCGTGGGCCTTGCCAACGCCCGGGGAAGCCTCCACATCCAGCACAGCAGCCTCGACGCCCTGGTGTGTGGGAAGCAGGTCAGGCCTGCTGGTCTGCTCTGACACTGACCCGGTAGAGATGGAGCATGGCCCAAGCCAGCACGTCTGCACTTGAGTTCATTCCTCCTTGAGATGCCTGGGAACTCCTCTGGTGTGTCATCTTCTAAGTGGAAGCTTCAGCAGATTGAGAAGGAGCAGCTGCAGGAAGCAAATAAAGAAACTGAATGTCCCAGATGCCTTCCTTCCCCTTACTTTGTGTTCACCAAGTGCTGGTTTCCAATAATTGTTCAAATAAACATGTCGGTGATTATCTAACTTCTGAACCTTGGAGCAGTATCTTCCGATCATCTCTGATTTCGCAACTTCTAGATGAGAGCAAGACTCTCACGAATGCTGAAGGCAAGAGATCAGCTTCACTTGCACAAATCACAGGATTAGGAACGAGGATTGCACAGGGAGAATCCAACCAAGACATTCCAGTTCCGGCTGAATGTGCATCTGTAAGACTTTGCTGCCGCCAGACCTCAAGCTCCTGCAGTCCTTCTGTGAACTGCTTCAATAATTAACGCAGACATACGCTAAATAACTCACCGGCGGCGTTCACAGAATGGCTGGCTGCCAGCATCTCTCCTGTGTGACCTCAGAAAATACTCAATGAGGATCGTGCTGGCTTCAGACCAGCCTCAGTAATTATGCCCACAATTAACATCGGCTTTTATTTTTAATCCCACGGGCACAGCTTGCCACAGAGACCTCAGAAATCTTCAAGTAGTTGGATCACTCTCCAGTTCCCCTGGCTTCTGAATTAGCTGAAAGGGTGCTGTGATTTTCCAGGGGTTCTGTGGAGGCCACGGCACTTGTGACACTCAGCAGAATTCCACCTCCTGGGGAGGTTCACCTTCGCCTCTTGTTTTGGTTGATTTAAAATGTTTTTAAATAATGTCATTAGATCCAGAGACCATTTAGCTATGGCACGTCCATTTTCCCACTGCCTTAGAGAATTTTCAAACTACGCTGTCTCTTTGCAGGTCTGATGTCCCCTTGCCTGCCTCGCATCCTGCTGGGTTCCGGAACGCTCCAGAAAACCTACGGTGCCCTCTCCAGCCCGCCAGCGTTGCTCTGAAGCTGCCCAGCGATACAGAGTTCCACCGTTAAAGGGAAAAGACCCGAGCAGAGGGGGTCTCTGCCCTGCCTTATGCCGTGCAGAGGCAGCGCTCCGAAGCGCGAAAGTTAACGGGCCGGGAAGCGACCGCGTTTAGGGGCAGAACCGGCCGGGATAACGCTGCGGGGCCGCCGCGCCGCTCCCACCGGCCCGAGCCCCCGAGACAACAGCACCCGGGGCGGCAAAGGCGGAGGGAACGGGACTGCCGCGGGCCGACAGCGCCCGGCTGCGGCTCCGCGGCCCCCGGCGGCTCCGGGCGCGCCGACGGATCCCCAGGAGCGCGCGCGCGTCCTGGCCGCGGCGGGGCCACGGCAGCGCGCGCGGGGCGGAACTGTACCGCGTGTCCGCGCAGCCAATGGCGGCGGGCGGCGGGTGCACACGCGCGGACCCAACCTGCTCCGCCCCTGGGCGGAGCCGCGCCTGCGCCCTGCCGCTCCCCGCGCCTCGGAGCCTGCGCCAGGAGGCACTTCCGCCCTTTCTCCAGTCCGGAGTCGTCCCGACGCTTTTGCGACAGCCGTAAGTGAGCGGCGGCGGCCGGTGGAGCGGAGCGGAGCGGGCGGCGCGGAGCGATGAGGCCGCAGCAGGCGCCGGTGTCGGGCAAGGTGTTCATCCAACGCGACTACAGCGGCGGGACGCGCTGCCAGTTCCAGAGCAAGTTCCCGGCCGAGCTGGAGAACAGAGTAAGGCGGGGCGGGCCCGTTCCGAACCCCCGGGCCGCCCGGGGCCGCCCCCACCGCCGCCCGCCTCGCCGCGGCCGCCGGGCTCGGCGCTTGCGTCGTGCGCGGCGGTGGGAAGGGCCGGGCCCCGCGCCCGCTCGCGGAAGCTGGGTGTGCGCGCCCGCAGGCGGGCACCGGATGGCGTTCCCGAGTGACCGGGCGGGTTGGCGCGGCCCGATCGGCGTCGCTCTGGAGCACGGGACCGGTCTCGGTCTCTTGCACGAACCTCCGCTTCTTTACCGAAGTCCGCCCTTTAGATGTGGGAGAGAGAGGGGGTTTCTCCCCCGTGTCCCCTCCCGGGAGCAGCCCGTCGTCTGGTGCACCCCGAGGGTGCTCTGCTGAGCTCTCGTACCTGTCGCTTAAGTTCCAGGCCACTGGTGCCTTCCTACCCTCTTTTTGTGACAGCCCTGTGCTTAGAGTGATGATTTCAAAACTTAAACGCGTATCCTGCTTCGGGTATTTTGTATTTTTTGGCCTACGAGCATAGTTTGCTGTCCAAGTGCCATTTTTTATCAATTGCAGTAAGGAAATGCTTTAAATTTACAGTGAGAAGCTACATGAAAAATGGTTAAAAGCACTTCTCTGCATTGTCTGTGGAAAGCTGGTGTTCGGGGCTTTCCCTCTTCCTGAGGAAGGCAGCTGTCTTCTGCAGCAGTCAAATAGAACGTGTTTGTTCTGTCTGTGAGATAAAGTGCCCGTTGTGCTGCCGGGCACTGACACTCTCCTCTCATGGGGTCCAGCCTGTCCTGTTGAGCTTGTTCGGTAGCCTCACAAGTGCCGTCTCAAGTACTTTCATTTTATTTAATGCCCTCAGATGTAATATAGCAAAGCAAACACTCCTTGCTAACGCCTTTTCTTTTTCTCACTGTGCTTTTCTTCTCTTCTTCGTTTCTGTGTTTTGTTTTGTATTGTTTTGTTGAGAGCTCGTTTGCCCAGGACTGCAGCAGCAGCGAGGCATTGTTGATTTATTAAGAGTTAGCTCTCTCAATCCACTCCCAGCTGCTCTTTTTAATCTGTGTGCGAATTAAGATTATTTTTTTCCATTTTACAATGGAATTGTGCATTGGATTGGTTATGTTCTTAACTGTTTTGCATTCACGTTTTGTTGGAATTCAGACATGGTCTAATCACTTGGCAGATACTGAGCCGAGAACTCCAGGTCTGTACCTCAAAGTGTCCTTCAGACTTGGGCTCTAAACACAGTGGCTGCAAAGCATGGAAGTGTAAATAAGCAACAAATGCAGGCAGCTGCCTGAAGATATCGGTGAGTTCTGAGAGGTGCGGGACGTGACAGCTGAGCGCGGTGTCTCTCACAGATCGATAGGCAGCAGTTTGAAGAGACGGTCCGGACGCTGAACAACCTCTATGCGGAAGCTGAAAAGCTTGGGGGCCAGTCCTACCTTGAAGGGTGTCTCGCCTGCCTGACCGCCTACACCATCTTCCTGTGCATGGAGACGCACTACGAGAAGGTGTGCTGCTCTTGTTTTCCTTGGAAGGCAGAAAGTCTCCCAGGTGTCAGTCAGAGACCTGTTCCCTGGCAGGTTTTCTCTGACTTGCGCCATCGTTGTACAAATTCCACGTAGAACCTGGAGCTCACTGCAGAGTGATTTCACATCTAGAGCAGGCAGACTTGTCTGTCTGAATGTGAGTGACATAAGGATGGCTGGTGCTCCAGAGGATCTGTGCCAGTTCCCTCTCTGGTTGTGTGCTGGTTCTCCCAGCAGTGCTGTCACCAGGGCGCTGCCGGGGCTCTGACCCTGATGGAGGAGCCGTAACTCCCGTGTTGTTCTGTTACCAGGTTCTAAAGAAAATTGCCAAGTTCATACAGGAACAGAATGAGAAGATCTATGCTCCTCAGGGCCTCCTCCTGACAGACCCCATCGAAAGAGGACTAAGAGTTGTATCCTTCCCTGGTTTCTTAGACTGTCTCCTGGTTTGTCCACCCGTGATGTCGTACCTGTTTGTCTCAGTGTGGCACCTTCTGGTCGTGCTTGATGTGTAGTGCGGAACAAAATGGGATTGCTCTTGTCACTCTCTCTGTTGTCTGCTGTTCTCTGGTCAGATTGTGGTACGTTAAGATTTGTCACATCAAAAGACAGTGAAAATGCAGAAGTTGGGATCCATCCTTTGAGACTTCCTCGAAAACCCAGTGTGTATACACAAAGTAGTTGCCACGCTGTAGGCACCTCCTCTATTTCCATGACCTCTAAACCTGCAGTTTGTCCAGTTGGAAAAAAACCGACCATCTGGGTAGGATAGAAATTGATGATGTGAAAGCAAGAGGTGGCTGCTGTTTAACTGACAGCCCCCAGCTCAGGTTCTGCTGCTTGTAGCTCTGTGAAACTAGCCTTGAAACAGCAGATATGAAGCAAAAAGATCAAAACTTATAATATCTTACTGGGGTTTTTTGCGGTTTTTTTTGTTGTTATGTTTTCATACTACTTTTTATAGTATGTTTCCCTAACAGCTTTTCTGTGCAGATTGAAATTACCATTTATGAAGACAGAGGTATGACCAGCGGAAGATAAAACTGCGGAGTCTCAGGTACCTGTTACCCTTGTACTAGATCAATCCCAGCCTGTTTTCTGTGCTCCAAAGGGTAGATTCTGTTGTAGATTCTGAGGATTATTCATCCTACTGCTGTATCAAAGGCTGCTCACATACATCTTGTCTATATATCTATATATTATCTATTATATCCAAAACGGTTCTCTGCTCCGTAGAAAGAATAATCTTTGTTATTCTCATGAAGTCTTTCTGTCATAAGGTTCTGAGCAGACAAAGTTAAGACTAACCCATAAATCTAGAGTTCAAAACAGGTCGATATTTAAGTGCTTATGTTGGATTTCCAGAGGTTTTGTACCAACAGCAGGAGATAGCTGTTCAAGAAGAGTTGCTGGTGGTGCTGTACTGGCACCTGCTCTTCTCGTGCTGCTGTCAAAGATCCAGCTTTTCCTTTTGAATCTTTCCCATTGCACCTCAGACCATGGTCTCTTTTAAAAGCTTCCGTGTTTTGAGCACTTGTGAAATCGAGGTCATAACCACAGCGTGTTAAGGATCCCCTTGTATTTTGCCTGGAAGTCAATATTTATTAGGCCGTGGATGTGGGTGATTGCACTTGGAACCAAGAAGGTGAAATGTACAGAAGAGTCAATGCTCTGTACTGCTGAGTGGCAGCCGGTGCTGAGCTGCTGCTGCCCAGCTGACGCTTGGCAGAACCAAGAAGTAAAGCTCGTTATTTCCCGTTAGACAAACGAAATCCAGAGTGGTGGCTTCTGTTCATGTGTGACCACAGCCTGTGGTAACCCTGCCCCTCCTGCTCCGCCCCTCCCCAGATAGCAGCATGCACCTTTGCGAAGGCTCCTGCAGGGCTTGGTTGGTTTTATTTAGTGATGTTTCTAATAACATGAAACTTCTTTCCCAACAGATAGCTCACAGTGGACTTGCTGTATCAAAGTTCCCCTACCTCCTACTTTAGAGCATCATTCCTCTCTCTGCTGCCGGTTCCACAGTGCCATCTACTACAAGGACTAACTTCCTAGAACTGCTCCACGTGGGGTGACCTAGCTGGCCAGCATCCATTTTGTGACAAACTTTAAGCAATGAGATCACTTTTTAGTTTGTTTCGGGTTGTTTTTTTTTTTTGTTTGTTTTTGTTCAAGAAAAAGCAGAAGTGGTAAAGCTGCGTACTCTTCTGAAAGAAACGGGGCCCTGAGCCCAGGAGCGGTCTGCGTTTAGTCATGTTAAGTGCAGCGCTGTTCCTCCCTAGTGCTGAAACCCTCTGTACATCCGTCGGGCTTTGGAAAGCTACAAGTCAGAGCTGGGAATGTTCCAGAAGCGAGGCCTTCCCTCCAGGTCGGCGCTGGAGCGAGGGGATGCGCAGTGCCTCTGCCTGGGAAGAAGGGACACAAGGCAACGAGCGCTTTATGTTTCCTGTGCTGATTCTCATGGAAAACGGGAAGGCAAAGTGTTCTTTGTTTCCGTCTTTCAGTCGTTCCTGGAAGGGGGAGGAGTAGCCGGACTTTAGTACTGGTATTTTTTCTACTGCTGTCTGTGCTGTTGTTGCATCTGTCAGTGCTGACCAGAAGAGGGGGTCTGTTCCTTGGTGAAACAGTAAGTATGATAAAATGGATGCTGAACCAATAAATGTAACAATTCCTACCCTACTCTGATTAATATGTGAAGTGTAAAACTGTTTCTTCATGGGTTTATTATATATAATTTATAGGACAACATTGATTTGGCAGGCGGTTAGATGTTGTGTAAGATGGTTTATTTCTGCCGGCCGGCACGCCGTCAAGCAGTAGAGCTGTGCGTTATCGAGCATCTCCACTCCGCAGCAACACCTGTGAGACTCAAGTTCCTACAAACCGAGCTGGCTTAACGTTTTTCTCTCCTATCCTTTTCTCTGATCCAAGCGAGGATGTCCTGGCTTAGGTTCTGAGCATCACTGCCCAGGTGTAGAGTTCAAGAATGTAGCAAAGGAGAAGCCTTGGGCGGAAGGACCAAGTGTTCCAGCAGCGGGTGGTGCTGTAGGTGCTAATACTGGATCTGGAACTCCAGGCTCGCTGCTCAGCCACTCCTTCTTTTTCTTTCTTTCTTTTTTTTTTTTGAGATTTGTTTAATATTTTAATTGTATACACCTTGTTTTTTCTAAATTGTAACGGTGTTTGCCTTTCACATCTGTTGCGATACTGGCGGAAGGACTAACGGAACAGTAAATCTTTTCTTAAGCCGTGTCCGTGTGGTCTTTGGCGGCGCCGCTCGGCCCGTGGCTCCGGGCAGGGGCGGCAACGGAGCTGGCGCCTTTTCCAGGCGATTCCCGACCGGACGCTTAATTAGCGTGGGGTTTTTTCAGCAGTGTCTCGCGGCTCCGCCCCGGGGCGGGGAGCAGCCCGAGGCCTCGAGCCACCGCCCGGCACCGGGCCGACCTGGGGGACCCCGGCGCATGCGTAGTGCCGTGGCGCGCATTTCACACACCGCCCCCCCCCCCCCCCCCCCCCCCCCCCTGGGGGGGGGGGGGGGGGGCCCGCGGGGGGGCGTGGTGGCCCGCCCCCCCCCCCCCCGCCCCCCGGGGGGGG